>JADRCD010216412.1:0-36167 GCA_019843815.1 Montemys delectorum
ACACACACACACACACACACACACACACACACACACACGCCTGAATTTATACAAACATGCACACAGACATGTAAATGTCTTGTTTTGTTTTTAAAAAGGACAGATAAGGTTGTTTGCCTTAAATTCTCAACCCTGTGCTCAGTCAGATTGGTGTCCATAAGTGCTTCTTAGCATAATGGGCAATGCCAGGCTGAGGTGTGCTCCTCACTTCCTTGGCACATCACCAAATCAGGTATGTATTCTGGAAAAAGTAGGTCACATGCAGATAGAACTGACTTAGGCCAGAACTGGCAGATCGGCCTGAATACACTAAAGTGAGGTAAACAGCTGGCATTTCCTCTGTGCCTCTATTTCTCTCATTCCATGTCTCCTCTTTAACAGGAGAAGCCACGTGTGTGGCGGACCCCAATTTCTACAAGACATAGAATTCTCAGATTTAAAAAAAAAAAAGATCTGTATCTCACTGTTGAGAGTCAACATGTGCAGAGAGCTCACCAAGTAAGTGACTTCACAACCAGCAAGGCGCTTCAGGTGCAAAGAGGCCATATGCTGGCCACATGCTCTGAACATGTGCTTTAAGAGACAGTCACCTCTGCTCTCCTAACCCTTTCCCAGCATCTGCCCTCATATGTCCTTGATGAAAGGGTTAGTAAGGTGTGAACTTAGAAAAGGCTGTGTCCCCTGGCTCAACCCCAAACCCCCAATTCAGGGGGTTTTTCAAGAAGGACTCACCAATCTTGACTCTCAATCCAAGGTGCCAGGAACTGCCGCAGCTCCATGGGGAAGCTGTCACTGTACAGCTGGTGCAGCTGCTCCAGGTAGCGTGTGTCCAGCTGCTGTAGCTGGTTCCATTGAGCCATCCTGCCGCAATCAGGGGTCACGACTGTAAACCAAAATGTACACATGGTCACCACAAGCCCTCATAGGGGATACAAAATCTGAAAATACCCTGGTGGCTCTGAGAAGGAGCTTGTAATAGTTTTTGTAGTCTTCTGAATAACATGTGCGCATTCATAAAACCTAACACCAGAGCTCTGAGCACCCTGTGATGCTGGGCATCGAACCCAGGGCCTCGCATAAGCTATACAAGCTCTCCACCACTGAGCTAATTAATCTCCAGGTCCTTGATTTCCTGAAACAGGGTCTCAGGCTAGCCTTGCTATTTCCTACCTCTGCCTCCTAAGTGCTTCAATTTCAGGCATGAGCTGCCACAAAAGGCTGCCACACAATTTCTTCTGTTACAATTAGGTGTGATTCTAAGTTCTAGAATCCACTTTCAAGCCAGGCACAGTGGCTCATGCCTATCATCCCAGTACTCCTATGATGTCCTGACAGAGGGCAAGGCCAGCCTGAGCCCTACGCCCCCAACACCACCCCACCCCTACAGGGAGGGAGAGAGCACACACGCTGGAGAGGTAGCTTAGCACTTTAATGTACTTGTCGCTCTTGCAGAGGACCCAAGTTCAATTCCCAGCACCCATATGGTGGCTCATAGTACACTTAACCCCAGCTCTGGAGGATCTGATCTGACACACTCTTCTGATCTCTGAGGGCACTGGACAAGTCACATGGTACACATGGGTACATCTGGGGAAAATACTCAATAGAATAAAACAAAATAAAAAATTTTAAAAAACAAACCAAGAAACAAAAAACTGATCAGGGCTGGAGAGATGACTTAGAGGTTAAGAGCACTGGCTGCTTTTCCAGAGGACCTGAGTTCTACTCCCAGCAACCACACACATGGTGGCTCACAACCACCTGTAATGGGATTTGATGCTGTCTTCTGGTGCGTCTGAAGACAGCTACAGTTTACTCATATAAATAAAACAAATCTTTTTAAAAAAAAAAAAACCTGACCAAATGACGACAACAAACCTAATCTCTACCAGAGGTTAAGCAGGGTTAAACAAAAGGCATGTGAAGCTGACTGGTTTCTTTCTTCTGGATTTCTGTTTTCTCATCTATAAGATGCAGGTGATTAGTTCTCCTTGGGGCCACTGAAGTAATATTCCTAAGCCTCATCTAAGAATGCAGCCCCCAGCAGGCAACCAGCACATCAGTCCCTTCCTTCCCACCTCCACCGATCCAGGCCATCACTGAGGCTACAGAAAGGAAGCCTTCACTGGCTCAGACCCGTGCTGAGGGAGGACAGAGCTGGCAGGCTCCCAGGGAGAAGTGGCATGGAATCTGTCCACTCAACAAAATGAATTACTTATATATTTATCTACATAAATATATAACTATATAAATATATGTTTATATATTTAGAATATACATATATATTCTAAATCTAGGGTAAATAAGGAAGGAGAGCTAAATACCACATAAACAAGTTGATCCTTAAATGGGGACTATCCCACTGAAATGCTCAGCTGTAAGAACCCGGCCCAGCTAACCATGCATGACAATGTCTCTCCAGAACACTGGAGGTCTATAAATAACCATGAGTAAGAGCCCAAGATTAGGGAGTGGTATGTGCCCAGCAAACACGATCTGGAATAAAAGTCTGTCTTCCGGAACACATGCTCCAGCCTGAAGGGCTCTGCCTCTCTGTGTAGTGCCCCAGGAAGAAACCAAAAGCTATCAGGGCCCTCTTACACAGAGGCCAAGTCAGAATCAGCCTCTCCGAGGTGAAAAGCATTATGTTGCCCTGTGGTTTTCAGGACCTGATTTACAGAGCAATCCATACCAATTTGAAGCTGGGAAGAAGGTTCACTTGGTACCATGGTGGTACACGCCCATAATGCCAGTGATGACAAGATAGGAAGGAGGTGGAGACACGTGGACCTTGGAAGTTCAATGGCCAGCTCGTCTAGCCAGCCTACTTGGCAAGGTTTCAGGCTAATGCAATGCTGTGTCAAACAAAAGGTGAAGGAATGACATCCACAGGTGCCCTCTGACCTGTACATACATGTACCTACACATGCATGAACAGGCACACAAAGAAACACAAAAGGAAATCTATATGACAATTTATGTAAACCTCAGTGCACAGGACTTCACTGAACCAAAAGATTGCACTGTTCAGCATGGGAGACACCAACCACTTGTGGCTACCAGGCAATGGAAATATGGACGTTTCCATTATACCCATATGTGCAGCATTTGAAAACAGTGAGAGAAATAAGTATACAAAGCTCTGTGTTGAAATACTATTTTGGAAATGTTAGGCTAAATATATTATAAAAATTATTCTCCCATTTCTTTTTTTAATATAGTTACTAGAAAATTTAACAGGCATGGTTTGATGGTACATGTCTATAATCCTAGTACTTGGGAGGCAGAGGAGTCAGATATCTATGAGCTCAAGGCCAGCCTAGTCTACATAGTTAATTCCAGGGAAGCCAGAGCTACACAGAGACCCCATCTAAAAAACAAAACAAAACAAAAACAAAACCATAAGAAAAGAAAATGTAATATGACACATGTCACCTGCTTTCTATTTATTGAAAACAAGGACACTGTCGCTCTGGGCCACATTGTAAAAAATGCAGTGGTCCTAATTAAATCATCTGCTTGAAATAGTAAATTCCAATGCTCTATAAATTAATTACAAAACCAGACTATTTCACCATTTATCTTGGACACAAATGCAGAGCCAGTCCCATTCTACCTACCCCGTCACAGATGAACACTCCAGTCGGGTGCACACTTTCAATCTAACATAAAAAATGCTAAGTTATCCACAGCTGACTTATTCCTAGTCTATAACTCAGAGGCTTGTCTCATTGTTGATATTTGGTGTTTTTAGCTGGTAGATGGTATAATGGCTTTTTCTTACACCAGAGAGACTGGCTTGTGCCTTTTCCTAACTAACTGAACCATCAAGAATGACTAATTTTTGTGTTTTGTTTTTATCTAACCAAGAAGGAAAATTATCCTAAATTAAAGGCAAAGAGCAGGTCTTATTTCCAGGGAAGTATGGGCATTTGGGTGACGTGGTTTAGCTCTGAGTGTCCAACAGCCATGTCCTCATGTGCTGCTTAGCTGCAAACACGCTAATTAACAGAAGACTCAGGGCGATTAGACTAAATGTTCTCCACGCAAACACAGATCGTTTACAGATAACTAGCCAAACTGTCTAGGAAAACCTCGGCCAACTGGCTTTGCTATAATTGTTTTCCTAGAAAACATTTAAAAGTGACACTTTACAACCTCAATTCTGTTTTTCAAATTACAAACTGATTTAAGAGGCTGGGGACATTGCTTAGTGGCACAGTGCTTATCCAGCAGGCTCAGTTCCATCATCAGCATCACAAACACCAACAAAAACAACTTAATCTGATCCACTCTACACAGTATGGCTGTGTAGTCTAGGCTGGCTGATCTCCCTTCCTCAGTCTGAGTACCAAGACTGGAAGGGTACACACCATGCCTGACTTCCATTAAGTACTAACTTTTGTCTTCAAAATCATTTGAAGCCTGTGCTTTAATAACCACTTCATCAGAAGCCAGGACATAAAAAATGATTTACCCAGCAGTTTGAATGCCAAGTACCATCCTGGGGGCCAGAGCAGAAGTCAAGTCATTGTTCCAGTGGCTGGATTAGAGTATGACATAGGCTTGCTGCTCTGCTGGCTTTCATGAGGCTTAGGGGAGTAGAACATCATTGCAAATGTACAGAGGAAAGGTAAAGTGTGTGTGGTCCTTTGAATGCCACTCATCTGTTTGAATGCCACTCATCTGTTTGAATGCTCCTCCATCAGTTAGTGGAAGCATTTGGAAAGGATTAGGAGGTGTGGCCTGTTAGAGGTGATGTGTCACCTCCCCTTATCAGGCCTTACCTTTCTCAGCCAGTTACCTGTGGGTCAGGATGTAAAGTTCTCAGCTACTGCTCTTTTGCCTGACTGCTTCCTGTCATGATGATTGTTGATTAGCCCCAAATTAAATGCTTTCTTTAGTAAGAGTTGTTTTGGTCATGGGTCTCTTCACAGTAACTAGGAGCTGTGATCCTATTTTCTTTTGTTTTAAGGGATTTATTATTTTATGTATATAAGAGTTTTGCTTGCATATTATATATGTGCAGTGTGTGTGTGTGTGTGTGTGTTGTGTTGGGTACCAGCAGAGGCCAGACACGAGCATTGAGTTTCCAGGAAGTGGAGTTACAAATGATTGATGAATGGCTATGTGGGTGCTAGAAACTGAACCTGTGTTCTTTGTAAGAGCAGTCAGTGCTCTCCACTGACAAGCTATCTCTCTAGCCCTGATGATCCTAGTTTCTATAACTTGAGAGAAAAGGAAAATGAAACAGCATGTCACCAACACCTTCTAGACTTTTCCAAACAGGAATTTCTTAGCCCCATGGGGATAACCTACCAATGGTAAGTCATAAAGAAAATAGCTCCAGTCTAACGAGGAACTTCTTACTAGAAAGATTATCATTAGAGTAACAGTTCTAACTTGTATAGTCCAGTCTAAAGAAATTAAGGGAACCACAGGAGACCACACAGAAAAGGGGTTTATCACACAACTTCCTAAACTCTCTAAGCTAAGACGTGTATGAACATATATGAACCAGTAAACTTAAAATGGAGGAGACAGAGGATGAAGAGAGAGACAAAATTCAAATGCACATAAAAATCCACAACAGAGCTGGACAGTGGTGGCATACTCCTTTAATCCCAGCACTTGGGAAGCAGAGGCAGGCAGATTTCTGAGTTCAAGGCCAGCCTGGTCTACAGAGTGAGTTCCAGGACAGTCAGGGCTACACAGAGAAACCTTGTCTCGAAAAAAATCAATCAAACAAACAAAAAATCCACAACAGAAAGTGATACAGGGACATTTCTAAAGCGAGTGTAATGGGACTTGTCCTTAATCCCAGCACTTAGAAGGTAAAAACAGCAGGCTTGGAAGTTTAAAGCTTGCCTCAGCTACATAGTAAGTTCAATGCCCACCTGGGCTATGTGGAACCCTATCTTTAAAAAAAAGACAATTCCTGTTATATTTCATAGTGCGTCACAAGGCCTTCTTTGGGGCCACATATGTAGCTCTGGCTGACCTGAAATTGGATATGTAGAGCAGACTGGCCTCAACTGCCTACCTGGCTTCCTGGGCACTAGGATTAACGGTGTGATTCACCATTTCCTCTTCACTTCCAGGAGGGGGGGAGAGAGGGGGGGGGGAGAACACAAAACAAATAATGCATTATCCATTGTTGATCCTTGGTCTATTCCTATGTACAGTAAAGATGAATACTGGCCCCAAGGTCTGGTTGCCCCAGGGATGAGGAAATCCTCAAGTACACCAAGTAGTGTTATGTAACCTTGCTCCTTAGTTTAAAACTATCAGCTGACTAAGATACCTATATCCTATAGCTGGGCAGAAGAAAGGTAGATAGGTTTTGGTTCCTGGGCTTGGAGTCAGAGAAAGGACCATGAAAGAGAAGAGAGAGGAGGTGGAGAGAGGAAGATGCCAAGGAGTAAGGGATTGTGAGATCTGGACATGAGGGCTGGGCAGCTGGAGTAAGAGCTGCCCAAGTGGAACATGGCAAGTCACATCTCAGGGTTATTTGCCTGAATGTAGACAAAATAGCCAAAGAGAGTTGATATCTGCTTAGCTTTAATGCTGTTTAAGGTTTATTATAAATATAAAAGTTTTGTGTCTTTTATCAGGGAACTAAATGATCTAAGGTGGGGTAGAAACCTCCAATTGAGATTAAATATTTACTACAAGAATCTGTAACTGATTCGGAATATGCACTGTATTTGATTTCAAATGTTGCAGATAAAAGGAGCCAGAGGCCAGCAAACCTTTAGATTGAAACTGACACAGGCAGACATGCTCTGTCAACCAGTAAGTGAATGGTCAGAGCTGTCTCTACCCTAGATAAAAAGCATCAAGAGACTCAGTTCGTATGTCAGCTCACCTCCACAGGCTGTGATCCTTCCACTCCCCCCACAAGGCTTGACTGCTGAATAGGCCTCCTCCTCAGCACAACAGGGACTATCCCGCCTTGGAAGGATGGTTCTAAACTTAAGTGAGGTCACACATGAACAGTAGCCTTCAGCTCCTGTGCGGCTCCTTTGGAGTCTTTGACCCTCTCCTCAGCATTTAACATGAATTCCATTTCCCAGTGCCCCAGGGAGCCAAAGAGCTGTATCAGTTCATCCAATTACCTAGGTGTTACCAGAGATAATCACAGAGCTTTCCCTGATAGGTAGAAGCATGTGCGTTATAATGGACCCTTCAGTCATATCCTGAGGGTTGGGGTAGGGCGAATTAGCATCTGGTGACTGCACCTCAGGACAGGAGATGTCCCAATGATCAAATCTCTCCACACATATTTTGCACAGGATAGCTCTAGGCCTAACAACATGAAATTCCCACCCTTAGAGCTTAAATGTGGGAAGGCCAGTTTAAGGACATCCTCCACTAAATGGTGAGTTTGAAGCCAATCGAGACTGTACTAGACCCTGTCTTAAAACAACCACCACCAACGTACCACGGAAAATCCACTAAATACTATTCAAAATAAAAAGATGACTGTGAAGAAGAACCTTGGTTGAAGAACAATCCAAAGGCTGAAGGTGAAGCTGAGTTGGTGAAGGGACTGCCTAGCACGTATGCAGGAGGTGGAAGCGAAAGCATCAGAAGTTCAAGGTCATCCTTATTATACAGTAAATTTGAAGATAGCCTGGGTTACATGAGAGACTGTCTTAAAAGAAGAAAAAAAGGGAAGGAAGGAAGAAAAAAGAAAACCAGTGTCTATAGCTGAATACTATATGGAACTTTCATCTCATCTTTGTGCTAACCCTAGATGATGATGATGATGATGATGATGATGATGATGATGATGTAGCAGCAGTAGCAGTAGCAGTATCCAGAAGACAATCTCTTCCCACTATATGGGTGGTAGGGATCAAACGCAGGCTGTCAGGGTCAGCTGCAAGCATCTTTACCTGCTAAGCCATCTCATTGGTCAAGACAATACTTTATCTTCATATTTACAGAGAAGAAATGAAGGCACAGAATTTTACATGACTTATTCAAGATCTCATAGGCAGTAATGGCATGGAGCAGCATCCTGATGCAGCCTGTTGTTAGAATTCCTGGGGATTCAGATCTGGGAATTTTGTAAGTAAGCCATGAGTCAAGCACAATGCTAAGTCAAAGAACTTTTCTAGAGTTCCAACAGATGTATGGTGCCTGAGCCAAAGGGTCTATTAGTCTTGCTGTACCTGGTCACATTTGGGAGGTCACAGTAATTGTATAGACCACAATTTAAATGGAGTTCTAAACTTGGCGATGGTGTAGAATGCTTTTAATCCCAGCACCCCAGGAAGCAGAGGCATGGAGGATCTCTGAGTTCAAGGCCAGCCTGGTCTACAGAGTGAGTTCCAGGACAGTCAGTGCTGAGAAGCCCTATCTCCAAAAAAAAAAAAAAATCTCTCAGATATAACTTCAGTGGGAGATGGCATGAAGGTTTTGAGGTGAACATCTACAGATGAAATAGAGAGTTACAGGGCAGCTGCCTGGTTCCTGTTACATGTGGAACACTTAGATGGAGATGTTCTTCCTTGAGATGTCACAGCCACAATGCAGTCACCAGAAGGGCAGGGGGTTGCATGGCCTCAGAAGTGGTTTCAGCTCCCACTCTCTTGGGACACTGAGATTGCTGCATCCCAATATAAACATGCGTTGAGACAAAACAAGCTGACATTTAACCAGAAGGGTCAGATATCCAGAGTCTGTACTCCAGCTGTTTCTAAAACACTCCTGGGCTTCTACAAAAACACAGGAGCTTTTAACTGTTTCTGCACATCTGCCTGCATCCCTCCAGGCTTTCTGAAGAGCTGCCATCCACCTCATAAAGGCCCACTGACCACTTTTTGCTCTGAGACTAAAAATCATCAACTATGAAAGCAAGAGACTGTGGGCCTCTGTTTCCTTATGCAGACGTACTCACATCACGGGATTAGTGTCAGACCTGACCTAAAGCACACAAACCTAGCGAGACACAGCAAACATGTATGACAAGATGGCCCTATGCCTGTCCAGCTGCCACCTGCCTGCTAGCTATACTCCTACACTCACTTGGTTACTCTAGCTCCTCCATTCACGAGCCCATATGTGTGCATACTTGCCTTCACTATCAGGGGACCCATGCCCTGCTTCAACTCCTGCGTTCTAAGGTCCACGATGACAGGAAGAGCCCTGGCTTTGACTCACTAATGTGTCCCCCTCCCCAGCATCCAGCACAATGCCCAGTATGTAACAGATGAACAGAAAGCATGTGTGTAGTAGAACTGATGAACTGCTGGAGTGAATTATTTGGCATTAAGGGGGCCACATTCTCCCAGGTAAGGACAAGCTCCCAGCAAAAAAGTATTTATTGAGGAGTCCAACTCTTCCTGTTTTGCTGTTTGGAAACCTCAATGACCTTTTAGAGTTCTTTTAACAAGAGAAATGTTACTCAATTCAAAAACAGACATTTCAGGGATGGGGAGATAACCCGTATGGGCCTGCCACATAAGCATAGGATCCATGTTTGGGTCCCTGCACCTGCATGGTAGGCCTGGGAGCCAGTACTAGAGAGGTAGAGATACAGGGTCTGAAACAAAGCTGATAAAGGAAATGTAAAGTTTGGAATTTCAAAGTCACAAGTCTATGATATAGTTCAATGATTACTGGAAAGAAGAAAGAATTTTTCAGGTCACTTTCCTTTTAAATGACACTAAGGAAGTTCTTAGTTATTCAGCAGAGGCCAGTGTGGGCTAAGAACCTATATGTTCACACCTGTAATATTAGCACTCAGAAGGCTGAGGCAGGAGGATGGTCATGAGTTCAGGAACAGCCTGTATTACAAAGTAAGACTCTGCCTCAAAAGGAGAAGAAAAGAAAGGGAAGGAAGGAGGAGGGGAGGAAGAGAGAAGGAGGAAGGAAGGAGGAAGGAGGGAGGAGGGGAGGAAGAGAGAAGGAGGAAGGAAGGAGGAGGGAGGAAATTCTTCTCTTGGGTGTGTATGCTGGCATACACCTGCTCCTTTCCCTTAAAGTCACCATAGATTTGTAGTAGAACCTCGCACCCAAGCATCCTGTGGTAGATGGATAACCTGTCCTCTTCATCCTTTGCTCCTCTTCCCCTAGCCCAGCATTATAGTGCTGTCTCATTTATGATGCTGAGGAATTAAAATCCAACATTCGAGGACTTGGAGAGGGTTGCCCAGTCTGGTCTTGAAATCACTTAGTAGTATAAGCAGGCCTTAAATTTGAGATCCTCCTGCCTCAGCCTCCCAAGTAGCTAGGATTTCAGACCTGTGCCACAAGGCCAAGCTTAATATGAAATCTCCAACACCTCTGTTGGGACTCTCCTAGAAAACAAAGGCTCTCCAGAACCCAGCCACCATTCTGCAAGAAACACAAGACAGACAAAGAGGCCACATGCAGTTACTTGATCTACCATCACAGCTGCAATCCATGCTAGGCAGGCATGGGCAGGGAACTAAAGAAAAGCCCAGATGTTCAAGGCTTCCCAGATATCAAATAGTAAAGACAAGCATCTCCCACCTCCTGCCTGGTGTCTACTAGAATCTCTGCCCCCAAAGTTAACACAATAAAATGTTTGTCCATTAAGCCACTGAGTTCAAGGTGATTCACTGCATTTATTGATTCCAGATATTTTTCCCAAATGAGTGACTAAATGCAATCTTTACAGAGTCTAACATTCATGAGAAAATATTTCACAATTTTACAGGAACAGGCTTTGCTGTAAAACTCTCTTAATACAAACTTCCTGCTTTCTCTACAACTCACTTTCTAAATGATTCATGCAGATTCACTCCCTCAAAGCACGCTTTACACTCCGGCAGTCCCTAGATCTCACCTCTAGCCCCATCCTCTCTCATAAGCAAGAGACTCTGGTGTCCAGCTGCCTCCTCAACACCTCCATGCAAATGGCTAAGACTTGGTGGGTCTGAAGATAGCTGAGGCTGCTCAGAGGCTCTCTCAGAAAGAGAAAGAGTATAATTGTGGCCTTGGTAGAGCAACTGTAAAATGCATGCTTTTCTCTGTGGTTTTCTAACCGGTATATGGATTTAGGCCAGCTGTACAGGTCTCCGCTGGCTTGCTGAACATTTCAGTAACTCTTTGCCAGCTGCTCTGCTAACCCCCAAGAAACACAGGTAGAGTCAGAACCTCCACTAAGACAAGGACAAAGCCTGAGGGTAGCACTTAATAAGGCAAAGGGTTCCGGCAAGCCCTACGCATCTTGGTTCCTACTGTCTAAGGCACTGAACACTGTTTGATGGAATGGCAGCCCTAGGAATGAGAGCTACCTGAAACTGGGCTCAGTGCTACTCTAGAAAGTTTCACAAAGATAGCAGGGCTACAGGAGACATGGTCATTCTGGAGAGGAAGGGGCAGCCAGTCTAACCAGAGGGAACGGTGTGTAAACAAGGAATGTGACAGCTATCTTCTGAGTGATCATAGCCTAAGCACTCAGACAAAGAATGGAAGTGGAGGGAGAGAGGGAGAGCGGGAGAGAGGGAGAGCGGGAGAGAGGGAGGGGGAGAGCGGGAGAGAGGGAGGGAGAGAGAGGGAAAGAGGGAGGGGGAGAGAGGGAGGGGGAGAGAGGGAGAGAGGGAGGGGGAGAGGGAAAGAAGGGGGGAGAGAGAGAGAGAGAAAGAGAGAGAGAGGAAGGGAGGGGAGAGAGAGAGAGGAAGAGAGATTGAGATTTTCATTCATAGAATTCTAGAACCTAGAAAGTGCAACATGGTACCTGAGCCAGCATAGCTAAGAAAATAGTGCTGACGTGCTATTGCATGGGCAGTATGGCACACAACCTCAAACAGCCCAAAGCTAGAGGTGGAAGGTACAGTAGATGGCAGGATCAGAAGCCTCAGTGGATGGCAGGAGAATTGGTGATGAGTCTATAAGCTGGGTGTGGTAACACACGGTATAAGCCCAGCACTTGGAAGGCTAGAGTAGAAGAATGATGAGTTCAAGGCCAGCCTGGGCTATAGGCTGCACAGTGAAGCCAGGTCAAGGTGTGAAGGGACGGGGGTAAGAAGGCAGACAACTGCTGAAGCCTAGCATGATGGTCTATGCCTATAATCCAGCACTCAAAAGCCTGAGGCATTTTAGGGCTGTGGCTGGGGATCAATACTTAAAAGTGGGTGGGATGAAACACTCCAGGCTGGCATCTGTTCTTTCTTTTGATGAAACTGTTTGCTTTCCTGTCTTAAGTTTTCTTTTTTTACTAGAGAGCTCCATTTATCCAGCATTTCAAATTTTATACAGGAGCAATTTTAGCATCGCCACCACAGAAGGGACATGACAATCAAAGGGAGTTGAGGAAGTATGAGATGAGACCAACTGCCAATCTGAATGGAAGCAGAAGTAAGAGGGAAGGAAGGGATGGCTGTCTGGGAGACTCTGGCTTGCTCAGCATGGTGATTTGAACAGGAATGGCCCTCACAGCCTCATGTGTTTGAATCCTTGGTCCCCAGCTGATGGAACTGTTTGGGAAGGATTAGCAAGTATGGCCTCATTGGAAGAAGTATATCATAGGGTGCAGGCTTGGAGGTTGCAAAAGACTTAACACGATTCCCAGTAAGTCTCCCATTTGCTCTGTGTCTCTGCCTCAGTCTCCCTACCCCATGTGTCTGTGTCTGTGTCTGTCTCTCTGTCTGTCTCTCTTTCTGCATTGTGATTACATCTCAAGATGTGAGCTCTCAGTTACTTCAGTTCTATGCCTGTCTGCTGCCAGGCTCCCTGCCACTATGGTCTCTAACTGTCTGAAACCATAAGCCCCAAACTAAATGTTTTCCAGTTCCCTTGGTCATGGTGTTTTATCACAGCAATAGAGCAGTAACTAAGACAGTAGACTAAGAACTATCATTTATTTCAATGTTAGACTAAGAGAGAAAGCAGCACAGATTTTCGGAGAGGCTGCTATAGGGTTAAGTTTTCGACAGTAGGACCAAGAGGCAAGTACACACAAGGTACCCATGGAGAAATGTCAAGAAAGCAGCAGAAGGCAGGTACTAGAAGTCCACGGGGTGGAGATGCACACCTTGTAGTCATCATCAGAGTTATGATCAAAGTAATGGCTAAATGAGCTGAGGACCTAGCTTAGTTGGTAGGGTGCTTGCCTTGCATGCACAAAGCCCTGGGTTTATTTCCCAGCCATGTAACATACATACACACATCAAAGCAGTGGCTGAAATAACCTACATAGAGATCACAGAAAGTGAAGAAAAGAGAACCCCACCCAGAGAAGCCAAAAGCACTTCAACCTTTGAGTTCAGAGGAAGGATGACCAAGAAGGGCACAAGAAAGGTCTGTAAGACTCAAGAAAAGGGGCTAGAGAGATAGCTCATTGGTTAAAAGTACTGGCTGCTCTTCCAGAGAACCTGGGTTTGATTCCAAGCACCCATAGAGGAGCTCCCAACCATCTGTAACTCCAGTTCCAGGGAGTCCAATGTCCTTTTCTGGCTTCTATGAACTGCAGGCATACATGCAGGCAAAACATCCATACAGATAAAATAAAAATCATTTTTAAAAATTTAATTAAAATAAAACCTAGAGCCCCCTGGAAGGCTAATTTTTACTTTTCTCCTTTAATTTATACCCACAAAAGACACGGATTAAAATGGCCCCAAGAAGGCCAACAAGATGGCCCAGCAGGTAAGGATTTGTATGAGCCTGGTGACCTGAATTTAACCTGGCACTCACATGAAGGTAGAAGGAGAAACAACTCCACAAAGTTGACCTCTAACCTCTATACAAACACCAAGCACCTGCATCCCCCCCAACACATACATCAGGCACATGTACATATTTTAAGTTTTAAAAAATAAAATTAAATTTAAAAACCAAGAAGAATAATTCTAGAAATGATGATTCTTCTCAAACGATTATTTTGGAGGTTGATGGTGTGCCTTAAATTCAATGCTTGCCCAAGGCTACATACCTAACACTAATCTAAGACCATTTTTTTATACATAGCTTGTTAAAGGATAAATAGCAAAATCCTGTTTCAAGAAAAAAACACTTCCACAGAGGCAGGAGGACTGCTGCAAATTTGAGGCCAGCCTGGTCTACATATTGAGTTCCAGGCCAGCTAAGGCTACACAGAAAACCCTGTGTTAAGGAACTGAACCAGGGTAAAACAGCAGCAGCAGAGCGTAGAAGCTGGAGAAGATCCAGGTCAGCAAGGCTCAGCTCCAAAGGAGGAGTCAAATAATCCAGGGCAGGTCTAAGGGCAGGGACACCAGTCTGAACAGAAGTGTCAGCATCTTGGTATGTAGCTGGGGCATACGGAGCTAAAGGTTAAAATCATAATTATCCATGTGGGATGGTAAGATACGAGTACTTCACTTCCGTGTCTCTGACTTCAACCTCCCAGCATTAGTATCTGCATGAGTCTGAATTCTCCAACGAGAAAAACTTAAAACTGTATGCCACCTAAAATGTTCTAAGGAGGAGGGCTGGAGGCATATAGCTCAGTCTAACAAAGGTTAAGACATTTGAGTTTCATGAAAAAAACATTAAATACATCCAAAGAGAACTGGGACTACAGATCAGTGTTGGCACTTGCCTTGTGTGTTGTGGCCCTGGTCTCATGTATATTTGTATATCCAAAACAGACTGAGAAGCTTTTAAAACTCTCAACAATTAAAAAAAAAATCTCAATGCAAGGTGGGTGAGAGTTGGGCCTGGCTGAGCAGGCCTGTAAGCCCAGCTACGGGAGAAACTGAGACAGGGGCTTCCCAAGGTCAGGTCCTGCCTGGGCTACAACACAACTTCAAAGCTAGTCTGGTCAATGTTGTGAGACCCTGGTCTCAAAATAAAAAAAAAAAAAAAATTTAACAAGGATTGGGGGTGTAGCTCATTGGTAGAGAACACTTGCCAGTATGTAGGACCCTAAACTATTGTTTATTTGTTTGTTTGTTTGTTTTGAGGCAGGGTTTCTCTGTGTAGCCCTGACTATCCTGAAACTCCCTCTGTAGACCAGTCTGGCATCAAACTCAACAGAGTTTTGCCAGCCTCTGTCTTGTGAGCACTGGGATTAAAGGCACATGCCACTACACCCCGCTGTGGAATCCTAAATTCAATTCCCATTGTATGGCAAAATGGAACAAAACTGGGAGAAAGTCTGCTCCAGTAACCCACCAAAGAGAGTGCACAGACAGCATGTGAAAAGCAGCACCCCAGACGCCATTAGAAGAGTGCAAATCCAAACAGTAAGAGGCAGCTTTATTCTATCCGCCCAAACGACAAAGCCAAGATGCCCTTTGGATGAACGGGTACATGCACTAAGGGAAGGGCAGTGTTACTCAACAAAGCCACCAAAGGCGAGGAGGAAGCTGAATTCACACTGCTATGTGGAAGAAGGTAACCTGGAGAGGCCACTGTGCCACTGCCATCTAGCAGGCTACTGCTAGCATGATGTCAGGTGAATATTCTGGAAGACAGGACTGTGGAGAGAGAAAAGGGGATGATCAATCGGCAGGGGCTGCAGAAGGGGTGAGTGGGTAGAGTACAGTGCTTTGAAGGTACTTCAAATGGTACTGTGCTGGTGGACACACAAGCACAGAGGTACACACCTATAATGCCAGGACTCGGGAATCTGAGATGGACAGATTGCAAGTTCACTTTCACCCTGAGCTATACAACAGACAACTTGTCTCCAACACTACCAAACAGCAAAGAATCTGTAACAGTAAAGTGTGATAGAAACTGTGTGTTCTTTAATTAATAACAACCTATAGCTGCTATTATCAATTGCATAATATGAATCACAGTAATGCAAGATGTTAGCAATGGAAAAACTGAAGAGGGAAAATAGAAGGTGCTTTCCACTTTGTCAACCTACTTGTATCCTCCCAGCACTCTGGAAGCAGAGACAGGAGGATTGCCATAAGTCTAAGCCAGTGAAGACTATACATCAAGTAACAGGCCCACCATCTTTATAACAATGATTCAAAAAAAAACGTGTGTGTGTGTGTGTGTGTGTGTGTGTGTGTGTGTGTGTGCGCGCGCGCGCGTGTGTGCGCGTGCATGTGTTTGAAATGAATTTAACTTTATGGAAAGCTTTAAAAAAAGCCAAGCCTAGAGCTGGAGCTCAGTTGGTAGAGTATTTACCTAACATATGAGAGGCCCTGAGTTCAATCTCTAGCACTACATAAACTAGATATAGTAGCATATGCTCTAATCCTAGCGTTCAGGAGGCACAGACAGTAGCTATGTGAGTTCAAGGCCAGACTGGTCTACAAAGCCAGTTGCAACCCAGCAAGGGTTTGTCTTGAAAAAAACAGAAACAAAAATCAACGTCATGTTAGCTATACAATGAGGCCAGCTTGGAATAAAGATCCTGTCTCAAACAAGTAAGCAAAACCAAAGCAAACCAAACGTCAGTCTGACCCCAGGAAGCTTAACTACACATGCTCTTCTATGAAGTCTTCTCAAAATTAATAACATACTGAGAAGAATAAATAAGAATGGCTGCTCTCATGGTTAGCTCCCACACACAAGGCAAGAACAATGTAATATTAGGGCCAGAAGATGACTCAGCAAGGGCTGCTGTCAAACCTAAAGACCAAAATTCAGTCCCAGGACCCACATGATAAGAAAGCAAGATCTGACTCCTGAAAGTTGTCCTCTGACCTCCACATAGGGATACACACACACTAAATAAAGTTAATTTAAAAAAAAAAAATTTAAAGAAAGGAACAAGCCGGGCAGTGGTGGAGCAGCCATTAATCCCATCTGAGGCAGATGGATCTGAGTTCAAAGCTAGTGTGGTCTACAGAGCGAGTTCCAGGACAGCCAGGGCTACACAGAGAGACTCTGCTTTAAAAATAAGAGGAGGGGGGAGGAGAGGGGGAGGAGGAAGAGGAGAAAGAGGAGGAGGAGGAGGGAGAGGAGGAGGAGGAGGAGGAGGGGGAGGAGGAGGAGGAGGAGGAGGAGGAGGAGGAGGAGGAGGAGAAGAAGAAGAAGAAACCAGAAAGAAAAAACACTATCCAGGTTTCTGAGAGAGCTGTAACCTAAATTCTAAAACTCACATCCATGCAGCAAGCATTCACAAGGGATCTCTCTAGTCAATCTCTCAAGCAGAGGGAAGCCTGGGGGCGGGGGGGACAAGATAACATCCGAAGGCTCCCAGTAAAAGTCTTTCCCATTTTATGAGAGGGACAGAAAAGAGAAGTGACTACAGCTGATAAAGGGAAGTGAGTGCAGGGTAGACAGTATCCAAGGACAGTCACAACAGCAAGAAAAAAATGTCTTCTTTGTTTTATATCTGATTTAAGTCAACACTTCTTTCCAAATTAAACTGTAATTCAAATCAGAATTATCTTTGAAAGTATGGCCCTGTGTGGTGTTGAAAGCCTTAATTCCAGCACTCAGGAAGCAGAGGCAGACAGAGCTCTGAGTTTGAGGATAGCCTGGTCTACAAAGTGAGTTCCAGGACAGCCAGGGCTATACAGACCTTTTCTTAGAAAAATAAAACAAGAAATCAGCCAAGCGCTCAGAAGCTACCAGAATCTGGTGAGGTATGGCTCTTTTGTCAATCATAATCAATCCAAGACTCATTCTCAGAGACATAAATACCAGGGAAAATCAAGATAAAAAGAAATCTCCAAAGCAGTTTATCTTTAAGACAATAACTTCCAAACTTCTAGGGAGGACTTCATTCATCTGAAGAATTTATGGCCCTTGTAAAAGTGTTTCTCAAACTAAGGACCAATCTGTACCATGATACCTGGCACGGTGGTTACAATGGCCCTAGACCAACTTAATCAGAGCCATAGACTCCATCTCCCTTCCCCAACCCTAGCCCCTTAAACAGCACAAGAATACTTATACTAAAACCTTTGTTTTAATAGTTTTTTAAGGTTCTCAAAATGCATTGTTTTCAGGACTAGCCGTGCCATCAAAATTTAAGGACCCTAACAAAGCTTTGTTTACAGAGACCATATTTATTAGAGATGCCTAAGAATTTGCATGGTAGCACATACTTGTAATCCCAGAACAATGGAGGCTGAGGCAGGAGGATTACTACAAAATTGAAGCCAGCCTAAGATATGTGAGTTCAAGGGTACCTGGAGATACATGACCTTGACTCAAGACACCAAAAAGAAGAAGAAAAATACCTATTAGATATTACCTATCAATAGAAGTTATATGTATAACTAGCTAAGAGGCCCCATATCTGAAATCCCAGACAATGGAAGCTCCCTAAATCCAAGGCCAACATAGGTTACACAGGAAGACACTGTCTCAAACAAAGTTCATTTAAACAATTAACTTTGCACAGCACATTAACGTAAGTAGCAGTAATAGCTTATGAAACATAACCACATTTTCCGAAGGGGGAGAAATTAGTGGAAAGGTAGCATGGCCGAAAGTTTCACAAATGTAGGGCTGCAGAGAGGCCTCGGAAGGGCTGGGGGAAAGGGGCTTGCTACACAAGCCTGGCGACCCAAGTTCCATCCCCAGAATCCATTGAAAAGTGGAAACAGAAATCTGACATCAGAAAATTGCTCTCTGATCTACACATCCCTACATAGGCACATCACACACACACACAGAATCATAAAAATAAATGTGCCTTTTGTTTGTTTGTTTGGTTGGTTGGTTGGTTTTTTTGGGAAAGGGTTTCTCCGTGTAGCCCTGGCTGTCCTGGAACTCAGTAGACCAGGCTGGCCTCAAACTCACAAAGATCTACTCGCCTCTGCCTCCCAAGTTCTGGGATTAAAGGAGTGTGCCACCGTTGCCCAGCTAATAATGCATTTTTTTTAAATAGAACATTTTAATGATCTAATTTCTGGTTCAATAGAAAAGTGTTAAAGTTGGGTGGGTGTGATGCCTCAGGCCTGTCCTCTCAGCACTTGACAGGTAAAGGCAGAAGGATCGGGTGTTGAGGGCTAACCTTGGCTACTACATAGTATGTATGAGCCTAACATGCATGAAAGCCAGGGAAGGAAGGAAGGGGAGGAACTGCTGGAGTCTCAGAACAGCTTGCACGTGCCTGTTGCAATGTTGTTTTGGTTACTCCAGCTAGAGCTGGCTTTACTCAGATACGCTGAATAGCAAATAGCAGATATACATTCCTTCA
Source organism: Montemys delectorum (assembly GCA_019843815.1). NCBI lineage: Eukaryota > Metazoa > Chordata > Mammalia > Rodentia > Muridae > Montemys > Montemys delectorum. Next base: position 19,061 of record JADRCD010216412.1, read on the forward strand.
AGGTAATTTGGAGTCTTTTTTAAGATTAACTTATTATATATGAGTACACTGTCACTGTCTACAGACACACCAGAAGAAGGCATCAGATCTCATTATGGATGGTTGTGAGCCACCATGTGGTTGCTGAGATTTGAACTCAGGACCTCTGGAAGAGCAGTCAGTGTTCTTAACCCCTGAGCCATCTCTCCAGCCCTAATTTGGAGTCTTTAATGCTACTCAAAAAAAAAAATGCCAGGTGATAGTTCCAAAGGACAGGAAGGTGTGCACCCTGGGATCATCCTCAGCTATATTAAGACGCCTTCTACCTTGTACTTTTCATGGACTGTGTGCTATGTGCCTTTGTAATATACATTAGTCATTTAGAAAACACTGGTTTTAAGGTGTACAAACCTAAATGCTGACACGCTTTAGTCTCCAACATCTGATAACACTGAAGAGTTACATTCACTAATATCAGGAAACTACCAAATAGGGACAGTATAATTTTTACAGTTTTTACTACTAAGCTCAATTTTTACAGGTTTTTTTTTTTTTTTTTTTTATCATTTTCTAAGCTCAATTTTTTACAAATTGCAACAAACACTGCCCCTTTTTGCCCTTGGACAAAGACATGTTCTCTTCTCATTTTTGAGTCCATGTCTGCTCACATCCCACCCCCAGCTCATCCGTCATCTTTCATGGCTTTACACAGCTTAGGCACGCACTGCATCATGCTGCACCCCAAATCCCATAGAACACTTGTCATCCAGGACACCCCAGATACTTCTGCAGAAAAAATCACTTTTTAGTAAACTGTACTTTGAAAGCAGTTTTTTAAAAATATAGAGGAAATTACATATATTTATTTATCTACTTATTTCTTATTTATTTGCTCAAAGTTGGCATTTTGAGGTATGTTCCCCTTCTGAGGCCCTGGCTGGTCTGGTACTCGTTGTACAGCCCAAGTGCCCTCAGATTCACCAAGATGCTCCTATTTCTGCCCCACAAGTGCAAGGATCACAGTATAGTCAGCACACTTAGCTTCCAGAGCAGCTTCGGTTCTCAGTAGAACTGAGCAGAGTCTGGCATTCCCAGTAGCTCCCACCTAGCCTCACGTGCAGTCCCCCGCTGTAGACACTGAATCTCCCAATGACTCCATGACCCTGAGACTCTTGAAATCATATCACACCCAAGACACTCCCCATTGCAGAGCCCTATACAGAGCCTGCCCTGATAAATGAAGTCACACTGGATTTTTTTCGCAAGTAATTAGGAATGAGTATTAAGGAGACTGAGGCAGGGGAATATGAGAGTTCTTTGGGCTAGACAGTGAAACCTGTTAAAACAAAATACATACACACACACACACACACACACACACACTTATATGCACACACATACACTTACATACACACAGGCTACAGAGCTCTTTAATTATCTCACCCCCTCTTATGCATGAGTTTATTTTGATTAATGTTAAGAAGTTTGTTTTTCCTAAACATTTTGACAGAAAGAAGACCACAACAAAACTGATTTTGCCAGGGGAAGTCAGCCTTACATTAAATATTTATTGTGTAGGAAAAAATTCAAAGGCTAACTATTTTAATGATAACTCATATTGTTTGGCTTACGGGAAAGGTAATTACACAGCTTGCATTTGGGTTTTGAGGTTTTTAGGACTTTTGTGGGGGTGGGAGGGGGAGACAAAGGAATAATCTAATGCATTTAGATTCTGCCAGGAAAAAAAAAAGAGCTCTGTAAAAGCAAAACAAATTTAGCATTAGATATGATGTGGGAAAACTTGCTAGTAAGCTTCCACCTAAGCAGGTGCTGAGTCCAGACTCAAAGCTCAGCCTCTCATACCGAGAATGAGAGGTTGGGACACCGCAAACTAATAAAATCAATCAGCCGTCGGGAAAGCAGATGGCTACACAGACAGGCAGGGTTTGCCTTTCCTAATCCCAAGCAGTTTTCAGAAATGGCGTCTACAAAAACTACCCAAACATTCCCCTAATAAATTGCACCCTTCCTCCACAATAGGAAAGCCATTATTTACAAGTTTTACTTTCTCTTTCAAGTTCGGCTGGCTTCCTCCTGCTCCACATGGGCCCATTGGGTTGGATAGGTTGCAGGTTCACTCCTGTCTTCTCCAAACCAAACTTAAAAGAGGTGAATAATAAGTTTGATTCATGTGAGCTAAATTGTTCTAATCTGTGAGGCTATTCTGAACACTTGTTAGCCTCCAAAGAAAAGTTACAGTAACAGGAAAATAAAGCTTTCTTTTTGTTGTTGTTTTTTGGTTTTTTTTTTTGTTTTTTGGGTTTTTTTGTTTTGTTTTGTTTTGTTTTTTGATTTCTCCAGACAGGGCTTCCCTGTATAACCCTGACTGTCCTGGAACTCACTCTGTAGACCAGGCTCTAACCCGCCTGCCTCTGCCTCCCAAATGCTGGGATTAAAAGCGTGCGCCACCACCGCCCGGCATAAAGCTTTACATATCCAGTGAAGGATATCTATAAACATCTACACATCCATACATGCCCTCACACACGCTGTACACACACACATGCACAGATGTGAAGCGAGACATTATGACCTGCATAGGACACAGCAAAGCAACTTCTAGCATCATGTGGGTCATTCATGGGTGTCATCCAACATCTAAGCCATCTGGATCTCTCCTTTCCTCCTCCCTCTCCCTCCCAGAAAACCAAATTCTGCACTAACTGACTAAGGTGGCTCCTGCCTGTACTTCCAGCTACTCAGGAGCTGAAGAGGGACACTCAGATATTTCTAAAATATGAATGTAAAAGAAAAATTTAAAAGCTGATGTATTTTCCTCACCTAATTCAAAACAGAACTCCTCCTGTTAGCTTCTCCTAAGAAAGATTCAACCCTAACCACTCCTCTCCCCTTCAACTGTTCAAGCGGATCTGTCCCTTGTCTTTTTGATATGGACCAGTGTGTGGTAGCACGCTCCTTTAATACAAATACCAGGGAGGCAGAAGCAGGCAGATCTTTATTCTGTGAGTTTGATGCCAACTTGGTTTATAGAGTGAGTTTCAGGCCTGCCACCACCAGAGCTACATACTGAGACCCTGTCTCTGTCTCTTATACACACACACACACACACACACACACACACACAATGCGTCTGTGTATATAAAAGTGTGTGTGTGGTACTAGAGACTGAACCCAAAGCTCTGTTCACATTAGAAATAGGATCTACCACTGTCACATCTCTGGTCCCTTTTCAAAAATCTGAGACAGAACCTGAGCAAGTTCCAGGCTGGTCTCAAACACTTTGTCTTCCTGCCTCAGCTGGGATTTATGGGCATGCACCACCAGTCATATTCTCTCTGCTTCTCTTTTAAAAAATCATTTGGCTCAGCAGTTAAGAGCACTGACTGCTCTTCCAGAGGTCCTAAGTTAAATTCTCAGCAACAACATGGTGGCTCACAACCATCTGTAATGGGATCCAATGCCCTCTTCTGGTGTGTCTGAAGACAGATACAATGTACTAATAATATATTTAAAATAAAGAAATAAAATCTTTAAAAAACAGTTCTCACCTTCTACCACATGGGTTCCAGGAACCAAACTCAAGTGATCAGGCTTGGCGGCAAGCACCCTGACCCACTGAGCCATGCCACCAGCAACACCCCCCACCCCCACCCATGTCTCAAGACAGTGTCTCACTCATATAGCCCAGACTGGCCTCCTACTCCCAGTGTAGTCCATGGTGACAATGAAACTTGTGATCTTCTGTCTCCACCCCACATGAGCTGGGGTTTTACAGGAGTGTGCCGCAACATCTGGGTTTGTGTAGTCCTAGGGATGGAAGCCATGGCTTCATACACATTAGAGAAGAACTCAACCAACTCAGCCATGCTCCCAGCCTGTAGCTGTACTTCTTAGAGCATGAAAAACTCCAAGGGGCTATTACTGAGTGGTGATCACTTTTCAATGTGTTGACTACTAAAATAAATGGAGGGGACTGCAGGTCTTTGAAGCTGCAAAGAGGCTTGCCATGAGAGCCTCTATGTAACAGGAATGGACAGTTTGCCATGTCTAGATCTTTATATGAGAGCCTCTGTCTTTTGTCACCATGTAAATCCCCAGTCCCTAGTCACTTAGCTTCCCCTATAAGTCAAAATCTCCCAATTACTCTTTCTTTCCTTCAGGTCACTAATGGTGCCATGAATCATAACTTGCCCAACTTTGTAGCCAGAGAAAGAGACTGCAGATTTCAATAATAATTAACAGCATTTGAATGTTTTAGCTACATGCTAGGTACTATGCAGAATTTCTTATGATGTAACAAATGATCTCACGCGATCTTCACAACTATCCTGTGAGTGGACCTAGTAGGCAATTTGTGGACAAAGAAATTGAAACTTAGAGAGATTAAAGCAACCAGCCTTAAGGACAAAGAGGTGTTGTATCTGAAAATTCAGACCCAAGGTATCTGGCCTCACAGCACTACTTTAAAATGGCATTGCGTCTGTCCATATACCACAAAACCCTCAAGCATATTACCCAAGCAATAGTTACCTTAGGAGAGCTCAGAATGTGAGTTTCTAAACTGATGCATTTAAAAGGTCAAAGGTCAGGTCAATTGTTCAGTGGTTAGTAAAGTCATTTATTACCACAGATAGAGCTGGCAAGATGGAAAGCCAAGGTCTAAACATTATTTTCTTATGGGGGTAGATTTGCCTTCCATATTATTTTGTTGAGCTGTTAAAATGATTTTCAATAAATAGATCCAAGATGAAATGGTAAGCTAAAGAGCGTCTGGGGGAAACACACGTTGAACTATTAACAGGAAAACAGGTTTAGCTTTTTAACACAGTTCTAGTGACTTATGAACAGAAGAGAAGGCATAAAAGATGTGGCTCTGTGGCCTTCCTGTTTCCTTCTCCTCAATTAAGAGCTTCCACTTTTAGCCCCTGAACCCACTATGCTGTTTTAAGCTCAGCACATTCACGCCCCCTCCACCTTTAATAAACTGTACAGGCTCTACAAGAATTCCTAACCCTCCTATAGGTGCTCCGCTGTTCCCGGAAACTAGCCTCCTGTATCCTCTTCCCCCTCCCCCCGCCTCCCCCTGGAAAGAATGAACCCTTTTCCTTGGACCTTTTCCTACGACCTTAAATAATACTCAGGGCTCTTGCTGTAGGCCAGCACACTGCAAACATTTCACTTGCATCATCTTAATGAATTTTTTTTTTTGTTCTGCTTCACTTTGAGTTAGGGTCTCCCTGTGTAGCTTAAGTTGTAGGCATGTGCCAATAGGCCTGTCTCTCATCTTTTTTTTTTTTCCTTTTAAAATTCAGGTAAGAAAACTGAAGCTCACCAGGTGGTGGTGGTGGCGGCGGCGCACACCTTTAATCCCAGCACTTGGGAGGCAGAGGCAAGCGGATTTCTGAGTTCGAGGCCAGCCTGGTCTGCAGAGTGAGTTCCAGGACAGCCAGGGCTATGTCTCGAAAAACAAAACCAAAACCAAAAACAACAAATGGGTTGGGGGGGTGGGCGGACGGGCAAGATTGAGGCTTAGATTCTGACCAGCAAGCAGCCAATCCAGGATCCAATCCCAGATTTCTCCGCCTCTGGACCTCAGTCTGGAGCCACTCACTCTTCTGTCTTAAGTGAGCACTGTGTACTCTGGTTCCCACTGCTCCCACAGTTCCATGAGAACTGGGCTGAGATTCTGTTTTGTTTTCTCATTCTCCTTGGATCCTGCCCAGCTTCTACTCTCTGCTGCTGTTGTTTTGTTCTGGTTTGGTTCCTTAACATGGGGTTCTCTATATAGCCCAGCTGGCCTGGAACTCAATTTATACATCAGGCTTCCCTCGAACTTGCAGCAATCCTCCTGCCTCTGTGGAAGTGGGGTTTTTTTGTTGTTGTTTTTGTTTTTGTTTTTCTTGAAACAGGGTTTTGCTATGTAGCCTCCAGCTAGCTATGCAGAACACCTGGCCTTAAATTGGTACTGGGCCTCTCAAATCCTTGAATTACAAGTATGTACCATCAGACCTGGATCTGCCTAGCCTTTTTTGGTTTTTGTTTTTGAGACAGAGTCTTATTATCTATTCAAAGCAGACTTGGAATTCACTAGGTAGCCCAGGCTAGCTTCAAACTCAGCCATTTTCTTGCCTCAGTTCTTAGCTAGCCACATGCTAAAATTGCAGACATGACACATCCACGCTAGCTTCTGTTAGTATTTTGTTTCTGTTTTAAGCCAGGGTCGTAGCTGGCCTGGAACTCGATTTGTAGACCCAGCTGGCCCTTAATTCTTAGAGATCCATTGCCTCTGGCTTCCATGTGCTAGAATTAAGGGCATGTGCCACCAGCACCGCTCATCTGTCTAGTGTGCATGCGCGAATGCGTACATGTGTGTGTGTTTGCTAAGCTGAATAAAGTTATACCAAACACAACATAAAAAATGAGAACTATAGTAGAAATTCATTCTTCCAAATGTTACTCCTTTAAACACATTATTTCCAAGAATTTGCCACCAAATACAATCTGGTAATCCCAGCTATCTGTGCCACAGCAAGCCAGGGCTCCCAGCAACAAGCAGAGCATTCTTTCTACCATCAAAGATGGCAAGGCAATGCCATCCTACACTGTCTCACTGAGGCCGGTCCACAGCACCAAGAGCCCTTCGAGATTTAGGACTCTCTTTAGATGAGGCTTTTTTTTAAAAAGACTCAAACGTTTGGCTAGAACTTTAAAATCTGAATTGACATAAAATGCATTCTGTGGTAGAATACTTGCTTAGCAAGATAGGTTGCATCCCCAGAAAGGGAGAAAAGGAAAGTGAAAGGGAGGGAAAGTGTGAGGGAAAGAAGGAAGCAGGGAGGGCAGAGGGACAGGTGTAAGTAATGCCTTGCTCTCTTTAATGACATCAACCTGTTGTATCAGATGATAAAGCATCTATCAAGTTGCTCTGACAGCCTGCAAATTCTACACACAAGATGTATCTCACTCTCCCCAGCACTTTTCACAAAGTCAGAAAGGGTAAGTATTCTCTGAGCTGCACACCATCACCATCTCTTGGAAAACATCAGCTAAAAGGCTGCTGGGCTTGGGCATCGAGAACAGTGCTCACTACCTCTGCCCTTCTCACGTGTGGAAGTCAAGACAAAAGTAAAAGGAACTTTGTGCAGACAGAAACGACCACTGACCACAAGGCTCTCTGGCTGAAATGTCATTGAGGTCATAGCCACCCTTCAGCTAAAGTTTGCCTAAACATCTCCACTAATAAATAGCAGGAGTTTGACAGCAAATTATGCTAACAAGAAAGGGGGAGAGAGAGAAAGACAGAGAGAGAGAGAGAACACCAATTACCTCCCAGGTAAGACACATAACGGTTACTCAGCCAGGGTCTTTCTCTCTCTGAGTCTTTCAGCTGGCTGCCAGTGTTTCACTCTCCAGACTTTCTCTGACACTTCTCAACAGGGGACATACTCACTCTAAATTGAAACTGAATATTTAAGCATGGACGAAGAAATAAGTAAAAGGCACACATTTCACCACTGTGACACACAATGCCTTAAGGCAAGTGTCTTGGCCTTTTGGCCTCAATTTCCTTATCTACGAAATGAGGTTAACATTCTGTGAACCACCTGCCTCCCAGCCCCTTTGAAGGGCCCCATGATTGAGGATTATTTCTAAGTGGTTATTTGTCCCCGATGAACTACAGACAAAAATAAAAGATTCATGAATCTGCTAATGGTTCTTTGTGGTGAGTGTGCTAACACTAGGAATAAACACTCGGACTTTCTCATTATTATTCCAGGTTTTCTTCCCAGTGGTTCTTCCAAAAAGCCCTGGGTTTGAGTCCCAGGACCCACGTGGTGATTTATAACTATCTGTAACTAGTTCCAGAGGATCTAATGTCCTCTTCTGGCCTCCTAGGCCACTGGACACACACTGGCACAGACAAGCATGCAGGCAAAACACTTATACACATAGAATAAAGATAAATAAAATAAAAGATCCTGCTAGTGTTCTGGTCTGGCACATGCAATAATGAAACAAACATGTTTCCTCGAGGAACATAGACATAAAAAGAAAAAACAAACAAACAAACAAACAAACAAAAAACTGCTGGCTCAAGGCCTAACAGTCTAATTCCATATATAAAAACGTGGAGGTGATTTATTGTTTTAATATATATTCAAGTCAATGCTTTACCTGCACTAATAGCCCAACATTCACAATGCATACACAAAGAAGCACTTTAATGTGGTAAAGAACAGGTATAAACTACACACACTTTGAATAGGAAAAATGAGTAACCACTGACTGTATCAATACACACATCAATTGATACAACAGAGTGATGTGGGCCAGGTATGAAAAAAGCAACTTGAGCGGGCAGCTTACCAATTTATAGCCACACACCCCCAACAGGTAAAGTTTACACACAGAACTCAGTGGAGGCCAGCCTGTCTTTGTTTCCCTAGCTTCTGCATTTACCCAAGAGCTTGGCTCTGAGACAGAAAACTCCCACTCTTGATTGGCTCACCCTGGCCTATGCAATTAAGCAACACCACAATCCAGTAAATGCAATGGCTCAATTATTTATCGTCTCGTCGAGTTTACCAGGTGTTTATGAGAGAACAATGTCCAAGAAGAAAAAGGGTTGTTGCTCTTTAGAGCTGGTTTGGCCAGGGATTTATTTTGAATTAAAAAAAAAAAAAAAAGTGTTCTCAAGAAGATGAGAGAAAGAATAGCTTAACACAGAGATGGGAAAAAATTTAGAAAGAACACAAGTTTGTCAATTTCCTATAGGAAATCTGATTCTTAAGAAAAAAAATCTAGCCAGCCCAAGAGGCTTGGGGTGGGGGCAGAGGGAGGGACACAACAGTTCCCACCTCCTAAGTGGGTACAGCTGGCTACAGAAGGAACAGGAGCAAAGCAAAGAAAGCAGGGACCCGCCAGGCCCAGCACGGGCGCAGGAAGGAGGCTCTTCCTAACTCCCCCACCCCAATGATCTCCACCTGAGTGACAGTGGCTCTGGTGGCCCGAACGTCCCTAGCCTCCGGGAGCAGTCACTGGAGGGCCGCTTCTGTCACTTCTGTTACCCTCAGCCTAGAATGCCCTCCCCCACCCCCAGAACTCCCCACTCTCCCTCCGCGTCTCCCCCACGAAACTTACAGCGTCCCTTCCCTTCCCAGGCTGGTTCCTGTCATTCGGAGAGCAGTGCCGCCGGGGCGACCCTCCCGTGTCTCTCCTCCTATCCTCTCGCCCCCATGTAAGTGTCCATTCTCAGCTCTAAGCACCCCCCACAGCTGCCACCGCGCGACGCCTCATGGGGTCCCCGTGCCGTCGGGGTAGCGGCCCCACCCTGCACCCCCTTCACCTGTCTCCGGGGCTGAGGCCCGACTGGCCGGCCTGCGCTGGCTCCAGGCGCGGGCTGCTGGGCTCCCGAGGGCCGCCTGGCCTCTCCTAGCCGACGCGGTCAGGCGACACCGAGCGGAGTTGTACCTCAGCGATCCGGTTAGGGCTCGTTCCCTCCGCCGCGACGTCGGAACCCTAGGCTCCCCCTCCCTGTCTACACTGCAGCTCCGGAAACCGCTGAATTACAGCCCCTCCAGCCAATCCCCACCCAGCTGCCACTGGCCAAGACACGCCTCCATGCATAATTAAAGAATGGCCAGCTGGCTGGGCCACCCTGAGGCCTCCGGGCGAGCGCTGTACTTCCGAAGCCCCGCCCACTAACCAATGAGAAACGCCTCTAGAAGAGAAGGCGGGGTCGAGAACTTTGGGCACGCCTCCCCGAGTCGGCTGTTCCGAGAGCTTTGTGCTCCTCCCTCCGCGGCCAAGGGAAGCGCAGAGGACTAGCTCACAAAAAAAGCCCGGGGGGAGGGAGGAGACATTAGCGGAATGTCCTGCTGAAAACTCAGCTGAGTTCCTGGCAGTGAGTGACGTCAAGACACTTTAAATGCCCTGATACGGCTCGCTTCTGCCCGCTCTCTCTTTTCCCGGCCCTTGGCACCACGTGGGGACGAGTTTGTGAGGCTCTTACCACGTGGGAATCAGCCAGTTAGGCGGTCCCCAGGTGTCACCCCACTTAAGCATTTGGGTTTGTGGGGACATCAAAAAGAACATGGGCGACTCCTGGCTGCTCTGAACTTCAGTGTCTGCGTGATTCTGGGCATACACCCGGAAATATGACGTGGAAATAGAGTAATTACTAGATTGCGTGGGGGAGAAGAGTGGCTATAACCCTGTGCTCTGTTCCAGCGTTTTAAACCTGAAACTCAACAAGGCTGATTGGTCAGCTCACAGAAATGCAGAGAGCCTATACGTAACAGCTGACACGAATATACAGTATTTGCCATTTCCACGTGTGTCTGAGTTCTTTTTTTTTTTTTAATTATGTTATATTGGGTTTTGAAATCCTGTAAAATAGTTTTGACCAACTCGTTTCCATTTAAAAGGTACTTATTTTAGGCCCTGGAGGAATGCCTCAGCAGTTAAGGGGACTGTCTGGTCCTGGTAGAAAATTCAGGTTCAAGTCTCAGCACCCACATGATGGCTCTTAGCCATCTGTAACTCCACTCCCGCGGGATCTGAGGCTCTTCTCAGGCCTCTGCCGGCACCAAAGACACACACCTTGTGCAGAAACATGTGGAGGCGAAATTAAATCATTTTTTATTTAGGTACTAATTTTAAAAACTGAAACTAACACACACAGAGAGAAGGCCCATAAAATACTCTCCTGATGTTTTTAGGATTCGTTGTTAACAATAACTAATCTTTCACCATTAAGCTTAAATGTCCAATTGAGACAACCAGTTCTTCGACCTTTTCCCACCACTGCATAAGACTAAGGTGGCAAGTGTTAAGAATAATATTCATTTAGTCTTTTTTGAGGTCTTGAAGCTCTTGAAATTATCTGACCTATTTCACATCTTGTTTGCTGGGGGTACAGATTTTACTGAGTTGAAATCGACAGTTCATGGTACATATATATCTTGGCTTTATATCATAGAGGATGAACTTCGCATACTGCAGTGATTTGTAGGTGTGTGTGATGGTAGAGATTTACAAGTATTCCAATAGTGTTTGTATTGCTGGTAATTAGCACAGAGAGGGATAAAGATAAAATCTAAAATCTATTTGGGGCTGTTATCTCTCCACGAAGATAACCCCAATGGTATACATATATATTTTTTAAAGATTTATTTATTATTATAAGTAATACAGTACACTGTAGCTGTCTTCATACACACCAGAAGAGGGTGTCAGATCTCATTACAGGTGGTTGTGAGCCACCATGTGGTTGCTGGGATTTGAACTCAGGACCTTCGGAAGAGCAGTCAGTGTTCTTACCCACTGAGCCATCAAACCAGCCCCCCTCCCCCATGGTATATTTTAAAACACGGCTAATATTCGCAGTTGTTTTCTTACTAGTATCCTGTTTTCTTGAGACAGCATCTCAGAGATTTTCCAGTCTCTCCTGAGATTGCAAACATTCCCCCCACACCCCTGGAAGGCTGCAAATTTGTCTGTTTTTAAAGATGTATTTATTTATATGAGTACATTGTAGCTGTACTTCAGACACACCAAAAGAGGGCATCAGACCCCATTACAGATGTTTGTGAGTCATCCTGTGGTTGCTGGGATTTGAGCTCAGGACCTCTGGAGGAGCAGTCAGTGCTCTTAACCACTGAGCCATCTCTCCAGCCATGTTTGTTTGTTTTTTTGAGACAGAGTTTCTCTGTGTAGCTTTGGCTGACCTGAAACTCAGTCTGTAGGCCAATCTAACCTCAAACTCTTCGAGATACACACATGCCTCTGCTGCCCGAGTGCTGGGATTAAAGGTGTGTGCCACCAATGCCAGGCTAGGTTGAAATTTTTTAATAAAAATCTTCACCTTCCTCCTCCATCAGTCTAGTTCCCTAAAGATAGATATCGTTATTAATTTCTGGTGAGAAAAATCAATGACTCTTAACCTTTCCTGGGTCACAGATAGTCTGTGAGACTGACAGAGACTATGGATTCTAGGCCCCAGGAGAGAGACAGCCCAGGCTTTTACTCACGTCTACTTATGTCTTCTGAGATGCCTGAAACCTGTCCAAAGCCTCCAGATTGAGACCTCGGGTACTACCTCAGATCCATCTTTATGAGTGTGTAGTGTTTAGACTAGAACCCATAGCTTTGATCACACTGAGCACATGTTTTATCACTGAGCTATTTCCTCAGCCAATACCTAGTTTCAATGCATCTGAGTAGTCCATTAATGTTGGACTTAAGTCTCTCATTACCTGGGTGATCTGCTCCAGCGTGGAAACTGTTATATATACCTAGGGAAGGGTGGGGAAGGCAAACACAACCACACACACACACACACACACACACACACACACACACACACGCACAAGCATTCATCTTCACAGCAGGATATCCCCCAGATATCCCCCATATCACCTAATTCTCTTTGAACTTGATGGCCCATGCAGTCTACTAGCTCCCTGAGAACATAGTGTAGTATTTGTTTAATGATTCCCTGCTGACAAAGCACATTTAACCACTGTCCTTTTGTCAATGTTTGGTTTGGTCGGGGTCTCCCAGTGGAACCCAGGCTGGCCTACAACCACATTCCTGACTCCTCTTCCAAAGTTCAGACAGCAGGGAAAGGTCATCTTGCCCCTCACATTGCCTCTCCCCTCTCCCCCCACCCCCTGCACCAATCATTTAGCAAATAGGAGAGGCCGTATTATCCACTGATAGAACACTAAAGCTGAAAGATGTGCTTTGTGACTCAAGCTTATAAACCCAGTTGGGGGCCAGGGAGATAGCTCATTTGATAGCCTACCTGCTGTGCAAGCCTAAAGACCTGAACCCAGATCTCTGGCACTCATAAAATAGCCCAGTGTGATCCTAGCATCGGCGGGGCAGAGCCAGAGGGATCCCCAGAGATTGCTGGCTAGTCAGTCTCACCCATCAGAGAGTTCTAGGTTTAATAAAGGACCACTTCAAAGGACAGGGTGGAGCTTTCTAATTGGCTCGGCAGGTGAAGGCACGTGTCACTAAGCCCGAAAACCTGAACTCAATAGCCAGGATCCCACGTGATTGAAGGAGCAAACTGACAGCTTCAAGTTTTTCTCTGACCTCCCCACACATGCTATGGCATACATACATACATACATACATACATACATACATCATACACACACACACACACACACAGAGAGAGAGAGAGAGAGAGAGAGAGAGAGAGAGAGAGAGAGAGAGAGAGAGAGAGGGTTTTTTTTTTTCCAAAATGATGGAAGCCAGTATGGTATTGCTTCTGTCTGCCGTCAGACAACTAAAAGAATGGAAAGACCAGCAGAAATGCTCCCATCCCCGCCTGCAATAAAGAGTTAAGTCTTACAACTAAGAAAAATCAGAGTTAAATATACATTAATGACCATCTAATATAAAGCCAGGCATACAATAGGAGCTCAATCTATGCCCCTCCTTTCCTCTGGATTTGACTCACCAAATCCAGTGAGGCCTGAACTCCAGCCTTTTCCTGTGGGTCCTAAATTCCAAAACTAGTGTATCTCTTTCCTCTGGAATGTGTCGGTTCCTCTATAACTTTGTATCTTTGTGTCTCTTCTACCTAGAAGATCTCCTCCTGTGCCCTAGGAGAAAACTGTTGTTCTTCTAAGAATCACCTTCTCTTGGTTACTCTAGGTACTTTCAACAAAGTTAATCTCTTCTTCTATACAGTCTCGGCAGGTCCTCTTCCCATGTAGACATTCACCACCTTGAAGTCCAAGGCATCCATTTGTTGGCCTACTTCCTAGTAAATAAAATTAATGATGAACATTTATTAAGTAATCTCAATGTTCCAAGAACTGGGCATGCAATCCAGTGAAATGAATATTATAATTTTCTTTTTTTTTTTTTAAGTTTGGTTTTTTTTGTTTGTTTTTTTTTTTTTGGTTTTTTCGAGACAGGGTTTCTCTGTGTAACCTTGGCTGTCCTGGAACTCACTCTGTAGACCAGGCTGGCCCCAAACTCATAAATCCGCCTGCCTCTGCCTCCCAAGTGCTGGGATTAAAGGCATGCGCCACCACCGCCCAGCTTTTTTTTTTTAAGATTTACTTTTATTTATTTTATGTGTATGAGTACACTGTGGCTGTACAGATGGCCGTGAGCTATCATGTGTGTGGCTGCTGGGAACTGAACTCAGGACCTCTGCTGGCCCTGCTCGCTCCAGCCCCGCTCAGTGTAATTCACTGTAGCTGTCTTCAGATACACCAGAAGAGGATGCCAGATCTCATTATGGGTGGTTGTGAGCCACCATGTGGTTGCTGGGATCCAAACTCATGACCTTCGGAAGAGCAGTCAGTGCTCTTACCTGCTGAGCCATCTCGCCCACCCCCGGATATTATAATTTTCATCTTGATGAGGGGATGCTTTGTAGCTCTGGCTATCCCAAAATAAACTACATAGACCAAGCTGGCCTCAGACTTGCAATCATCCTCTAGCCTCTGCCCCCTGCTCCCATATTCTGGGATGACAGGTATGAACTACAATGCCTAGATTTTTTTCTGCCTCCTGAAACAGTGTCTCCTATAGCCCAGGCTTGCCTCAAACTTACTTTGTAGCTAAAGCTGGTCTTAAAACTCCTGTTTCTCCCAAACACCAGTCAGTAGCAGTGGCTCGATCCAGAAGAAACTTCCAGGCTCTGTACAAAGTCACAACAAGTGAAGATCAGCCAAGAAATCGAGGCCAACTAATGCCAGAGCATCATCACTGAAAACCAGTGTCAGCAAAGCGCACCAATGACCAGCAAAGAGTTGCAAGGTGAGCCCCTACAATTCTCCCATCTATAAGTAGTCTGCATAACAAATGTAACCCCATTCTATGAAGGACTTGCTTTTTCCTGGTTCTCTGAGACTGGGTCTCATCTAGCCCAGGCCAGCCTTGAATGTGATACGACCTCAGGTTTCTGATCCTCCTGCCCCCATCTCCTGAGTGTTGTGATTACAAATATACACCAGGACACCCAGCAGACTGACTCCCTTCTCAAACACAGAGATACAGACATGTGGCTATGTGCTTTCTGAGGTCATACAGCTTCTACCTGACTCTAGGTGAACTAGAGTCAGCTTGAACTTTCACCCCTGGAAACCAGCTACCATGTTATGGGGAAGCCCAATTCCCTGATGAGGCTCTGCAAAAGTGTCCTGACTAGCAACCCAGCTATAGCTCAGTTGACAGCCAGCATAACTGGAAAGTTAGCCAGCCTCTAGTGTGTCCAGAGCCCAGCTTTCCCACCATCCTAACGGAGGGTCACAGAGAACTGAAGTCATTAGTTAAAGCTAAGGCCTACCCAGATAGCAAATCTATGAGCAAAATAAGCCGTCATTGCTTTGAATGACTAAAGTTTAGGAATGGGGGCTGGAGAGATGGATGAGCAGTTAAGAGCTCTCAGTGAAGGCCAGGAATAGTGACCCATATCATTAATCCCAGCACATAGGCAGAGGCAGATGAGTCTCTGGCAGTTCAAGGCCAGCCTGATTTACACAGCAAGTTTCAGATCAGCCAGAGCTACATAGTGAATCTCTGTCCCCCCAAAACAACAACAACAATAACAACAACAACAACAAAACCTCACTGTTTTTGAAGAGGACCTGGATTCAGTTCTTAGCATCCACATAGTAGCTCCCAATTACCTATAACTCCTTCAGTTCATTGTGTGTACTTGATGCATATACTCGATTTAGGCAAAGCACTCAGATACTCAGAAGTAAAAATAAATACATCTTTAAGAAAATGTATGTGACCCAGGCGGCCATGGCACATGGCTTTACCCAGCACTCAGGAGGCAGAGGCAGGTGAATCTCTGAATTCAAGGCCAGCCTGGTCTACAGAGTTTCAGGACAGCCATGGGTACACAGAGAAACCCTGACTTGAAACATTCCTCCCCTGCCAAAAAAAAAATTATGTGTATGTGTATGTACCTGGGAACCAAACTCAGAATTTCTGGGAGAGTAGCCTGTTTTGTTTTGCTTTGTTTTAACCTATAAGTCATCTCTCCAGCCCATTTCTTTTTTAATTAAAAAATAATATTAAATTTAGGAGTGGCACATCACATGTCAATAGGAAACCAAATTAGTTTTCCATTTATTACCTGGACGATTCAGAAACCGTAGGCTATCTCAAGAACTGAGACTGATCCAACTTTGTAAGGTTCTAGAAATGTTTTATTCACTCTCTGATCCTACATAAGAAGAAAGCATGGCAAAGACAAGGTTTGGAGAAGTGCCTTGAAGATGCTAAGCGGACATTAAATTGCTGAAGTGATCATGTAGTGCAAGAAACAATTGTGTGTGCTGGGATCCTCATGTGTATATGGTACAGAAGAAACTGTGGATGCTGGGAATCGTCATATGTCTCCAGCTGGGATCCTCATATGTCTCCAGCACAGAGACTCAGGCAAGACTGTGTGATTCTTGTCCTTAGCTTCACAGAAATTGGCAGGTTTATTTATTTGGAACATCTTAGACTCTCCTACAAAACACTTCCCAGGCATCAACATCTGGGCATCTCTCTTTCCTCCTGTCTGGAGAATGGGGGAGAATGGTCTTCCCCATTCTTCACATTCAAAGCCAAGGTTTTTTCCTACATTGCTTAAGACATTATTCATACCCTGTCATTCTGTTTCTGCAGTGACTTCCTGTAGGGTCCTAGGATAGAAAGAGTTCTTTATCTCAGGCTTCCTGCTGCCCACTGGATTCCAGCCAGACCATTTGGGGACTTTGCTGTCGCTGTCCCTTCCCTGGCTTTAGCATAGCTGGTTCCTTCCCACGTTTTCTGTCTTACTCAGACAGACTTGATCTAACCACCTCTGTCTAAAATCAGTTCCCACCTCTTCATCTCTGTCCCTCTGTCTGGCTCTCCATTAGCTCATTCCAAGCCTTCATCAGGTCCAGTCTTAGCTGGGTCTTCGTCATGCCCAGCCTTAGGTCTTCGTCACGTCCAGCCTTAGGTCTTCATCACATCCAGTCTTAGGTCTTCATCACATCCAGTCTTAGGTCTTCATCATGTCCAGCCTTAGCTGGGTCTTCATCACGTCCAGTCTTAGGTCTTCATCACATCCAGCCTTAGGTCTTCATCA
>JADRCD010216413.1:0-17702 GCA_019843815.1 Montemys delectorum
GAGTATTATTTTCTGTACAAAAAGTATGCACAGTCCTCTCTATTCCCTTTAAGGGAATTCAGACTTCATTTTGAAGTAACCTGAATGATGTGCTGTTATGTATACAGTACTTTACCTTTTCAGCATTTGAGCGAATGCATTTTACAAAGTATGGCTCTGCTTGACCAAGTGTCTCCATCAGCTTGCTTAAGGAGGCCTGCAATAAAAGTAGTGTCATTAGAATGCTCTTTTACTCAAGAGTTGACAACAAGTGACTTATAAACAGCTATGTGGCAAAATACGCAAACAACCTTCTATATATACATAAAAGATTTTGTTTCTAAAAAGGAAATTGTGTATTCCCATTCTGGTTAAATCAAGAATTGCTGAGGATAACTAATACAGTTTAATCTTAATCTTAAAATAGATACTCTGGCAATAGTCATTATTGCAGATACATTTTAGAACACTCTAAAGAGAATAATATTTCACTGTTTTTCACATTCATTAAGTAGCTTTATTCAAATGCACATTCTGAGTAATTTTGTTCCTCACTCCTACCTCCATTTTGAGGTAGGAACTTTATATTTGTTCAAGGTTTACCTACCTATAACAAGCTATGTAGCTCAGGCTAATGTTAACTTTTTGATGTTCCTATGTCAGCCTTCAGAGTGCTGGTATTACAGCATACGTAAGTAACCATGCTCAACCCTGACAGTCTTCCATTCTGACCAGCTTTTAAAGTCATCCAAAAGAGAAGTACTACCTTAATTTAAATGTCTGTGGATGTAATGATGCTTTCTCTTCTATAGCTGGTTTTGTATATATATCTCAGTTACTCTGTCTAGCAGATTACCAGTTTTTGCTAAAGAACCACACGGCTTTTCATTAACTTACTCCAACAGTCTTTAGGTTTTGTTTTCTTTTTAAAACTTTTTTCTTTTAAGATTTATTGTATTTTCAGTTGTGTGTGTGTGTGTACCTATGTACTACAGTGCCATTGCCCACATAGGACCAGAGCACCTGATCCCCAGAAGGTGAACTAAAGTTGTGAGTCACCTTATGTGGGTACTAGGAACCCAACTCGAATCCTCTGCAAGCACATTTGCACTATGAACTACTAAGCCATCTCTCCAGCCCCTCTTCTGTCTATAGCCTCACAGAATTCTACTTATGGTTTTCCCCATCTATCTACTTGCTTTGAGTTTAATGTATTCTCCACTTTCTATTTTATTAAAGAAAAACCTTTGATTCTTGGAAATACAATCTAACTCCCTTCTCATAAAAGCACTCAAGACTATGGCTTCTTAGGCATGAATCATATCACATCAACGATCCTGTAATTCACTCTGATCCTTCAACAACAATCTGGAAAAAAGAAAGAGATTTTATTAGGCATGAATAGAATAGGTAATAACCTGAAACTGGGCACTGATACTGGGAGGTTTCTTCTTCTTGTGCAAATGAAGAAGAGATTTGGTAATTCGATCCTGAAGGGTCAGTCTTGTCAGATGCTTCAAAGAATTTACCTCCAGCAAGTGCTAAAGACAAATGGAAACCATTAAATATATGTGTGTGTAATACATAAAAAATATCACAGTTTTCATTATTTCCAATTGTGAGAAATGTTTTTCCATAAAAAGTGCTTAGTCTGATAAAGGCTCTTCCCCCTTTTCCTCTGTGTGGATTAATCATGTGTGATACCCACCACTCATCAAGGGGATGAGACACCATCTACATGAAGGATAAAAGGCAAAACCATTTTAGCAAAGATGTTTACTTGCTAGATCTGGGTTTTGGCATACCCTTCAACTTTCACCTTGTTTGAAACAGTTCT
The DNA here is from genome assembly GCA_019843815.1 of Montemys delectorum. NCBI lineage: Eukaryota > Metazoa > Chordata > Mammalia > Rodentia > Muridae > Montemys > Montemys delectorum. Next base: position 1,817 of record JADRCD010216413.1, read on the forward strand.
TTATTCTGCTACTACATATGTCAGACAGACCATGAGCTTCTGGGGATTCTTCTGTCTCCACTTCCCATCTTGCTATATAAACATTAGAAGTACAGATGCATGCTACTTACTATACCCAATCATATGTGAGTTCTTGGGATTTAAATTCTGGCCCTCTGGTTTATGCAACAAGTACTTTTACTCACTGACTCGGCTTTTAAGTTTTAAAGTAGTATTTAATGCAATTTTGATTACTATAGATTTTTAATTCATTTGATTACTAAGGCTCTTTAGCAACAGATAGCATGACATCTCAAGCTTCATTCTTTAAATTCAACATTGCTTTGGGTAACTACTGTATTTATGGGGAACTACTGGGGAACTTTGTACATTTATGTTAAAACTATTTTTTCCCACTTCTGTGTAAGGTGACATGAAAATTATAAGGACTGCATCCCATACATAAATCTATCAGCCACAATAGGTGCTAGAGATTACCTTCGTATTTTTTTCTAAGCCATGAATTAGAAAGCTCACTTTCCATTCATTATGTTGTATTTAATTTGTCTCACCGATATTTTATAATTTTCTATAGACAGATCTTTCACTTCCAAGATTAATTTTACTATTCTGTTTTATGGTGCTATTATAAACAGAATTGCTTTTATAATTTTTTCAGATAGTAAAGTTACTCTATTAAATTGTGATTTTTTTTTACATTACATCTGTGTTCTCAAACTTTACTGAATTCAGACATAATTTCTAACAGTTATTTAGAAGATTTTTAGAGATTGCTCTAATAACATATCAGAAGTTAACAGAGACTATTTCACTGCTTCCATTACAAGTTGGGTAACTTGTTGGATCAGCAGGTAAGAGCACTGACTGCTCATCTGAAGATCCTGAGTTCAAATCCTAGCAACCACACAGTGGCTTACAACCACCCATAATGAGATCTGACACCCACTTCTGGTGTGTCTGAAGTGAGCTACAGTGCACTCGTGTATAATAATAAATCTCTGGGCCACAACGAGCAGAGTTGACCAGAGCAAGCAGGGCTGACCGGAGAGCAAGACTGACCGGAACAAGCAGAGGCCCTAAAATTCAATGCCCAACAACCACATGAAGGCTCACAACCATCTGTACAGCTACAGTATACTTATATCCAGAAAATAAATAAATAAATCTTTAAATAAAAACTTTTGTTTCTTTTTATTGCCTAATTTCTCTGGCACAGGCTTTTGATATTATTTATTAGAAGTGGCATAAGAAGGCATCTGTGTTGTGATGGTTTCTATAAGCTTGGCCTAGGGAGTGGCACTATTAGGAGGTGTGTCCTTGTTGGAGTAGGTGTGTCACTGTGGGCATGGGCTAAGACCCTCATCCTAGCTGCCTAGAAGCCAGTCTTCTCTTAGCTACCTTCAAATGAAGATGTAAAACTCTCAGCTCCTCTAGCACCATGCCTGCCTGGCTGCTGCCATGCTCCCACCTTGATGATACTGGACTCAACCTCTAAACCTGTAAGCTAGCCCCAATTAAATGTCCTTATAAGAGTTGCATTGGTTATGGCATCTGTTCACAGCAGTAAAACATGTATCATAACCCTACCTTTTCCCCATTTGGTAAGAACTGCCTAGCTTCAAAATACATAGCCTTCAGTGTGTTATCATGTAGGGACTAAATGGTTTTTAGTCTCTACCATTCAGTTTTATACTTTATGTATTCATGTTACTAATTAGCACCATTTGTATGCAGCTTGAAGAACTGTTCATAGTATTTCTAACAAGGCACATATATCATGTTCTAAACTCTCAGCTTTTGTCTGTAACAATTTGTCTCCATTTTGAAAGGCAGGATTGTTATAGGACATATATACAACAAGATAGAGCTTTTAAATTTTTATCTTACATTTTGATTATACTATGTCTAGATTTATATTATTTACTGCCTTGGCTCTGGATTGTTAACTATCCTAGACTTGGGAACTTTTCTGCCATTATTTCTTTGAAATGTTTTCTGTCCCTTTCTATCTTCAGATACATCAATAATATGTAGATTCTTCCATTTGATGATTTCCCTTAAGTCCCTCGGACCATTTTCAGTCTCTGTCATTTCTTCTCCTTGATCTAGTCTGCTCATGAATCCCTCTACTGAATTCCTAAACTTCTGCTTATACTTTATCTCTTATTTTAGGAAGGAAATTCAATAAAAAGTGGATCCCTTGAATACCTGCTTAAAGGCCCTTCCCATGGTCTAGAGCAATGGCTCTCACCTTCCTAATGCTATGACCCTTTAATTCAGTTCCTCATGTTCTGGTGAGCTCACCCATGAAATTATTTTTGTTACTACTTCATAACTGTAACTTTCAGTGTTTACAAACAAAGTTTTCTCAGCATATGGACATACTTGTTCAGTTTCATATTATCTAAAGTTGTGTTTATACACAGTGGGGTGGCAGGCATGGGGAGGGGGGAGGCAAAAGGAGTTTGTTCTTGTTGTTTTTGTTTGTTTGTTTTTTGGAGGGGAACCTGGGAAAGGGAAAATTTACATGTAAATAAAGAAAATATCTAATAAAAAAAGAAGATGCAAGAGTAAAAAAAAAAGTCGTGTTTATACTACAACAGCAGACATTTGCGACAGATTATTTAACTCTCTATAGAAATGCCGTGTAATATCTGTAATAAATGAGTTACATAATGACTAACTAGAAATGTTCTCAAAATTCAGATTTTCACTTTAAGCTAGCTCAAGAAAAATGAAAAATACCAATTATAAAACAGAACTTACATATTCAGAGCTTCAGAGCTTTTATAAAAACTAGAGCATGGTATTTGTCACAAGTAATTATCTACCCGAAATATTAGGCTTGTCCATTTCCTAATAGACTTTGTTATTTTTAAAATGGATTCAACAAAGTACATATAGTCTCTATTTTGAAAATAAGTAAGTTTTTTTCTTATATTTGATTTATAAACATTGCTGGCACAAATAATAAAAAATAGCTACTCAATATGGAAGTAATAAAGTTTCTTCCACAGTACTCACCTTTGGAAGAATAGGTTTTGACCTGAAATTTTTGTTTCTCCTGTAAAGACAAAACATTCATTAGAAGAAAAGTAAAGAAATCTACATTTATAAATGAGTGAGGGCAACTAAACTCTTCCTTTGGAGAATGTGAGCCCTCTGTACAAAACCTTATCTGACTCAATTAAGCAGCTATCACTAAGAAAAAAGTAAGAGAAGAGAAGACAAGACCTGGAGGCAGTACCAGCATTGTACCTTGGGATTAAGCACAGTTGAGCCTGAAGATTAGTGATGTGGAGCTGTACTTTTGAACCCTAAATTTGGATTTCTTGTATATAGTTAGGGTTCTACTTTCCAACACCTACCAAAATTTATTTCTAGTATTTTAAGATTTTTATGATACAGCTAAATTTCATAGTTAGAAATACACATTTCAACAAAACATCTTTCATTTTAGAAATTAAATTTTTTTCTATTCATTTTTCCTACTGATAAAAGAAAGTGAACTTCTTTATTAAGTGTTCAGAAAAAGAGCAAATACAGCTCAATGCTTAGAACCCTGGCTGAAAGGTTGAAAAGGCCTGTCACAAACAGTTTCCCACTTACCAAATTAGAACTTCTCTAACCCTTGGTTTTATTATGATAGACTATAAAGTGAGGAAAGTAAGACCACATGTTTCTTAGCATTGTTGAAAGAATTAAGTGAGTCAGGACACATTTCCAGAGTAGATCAAGACTTATGTAAATTACTATTAAGCAATTACTTCCATAGAGATTCAGAACACCAATTCAGGTATAGATCTAGTTTAGGACACATTAAAATAAATGCTTGGAAAATGCCTAAAATACATTAATGCTATCAACTAAAATCTATTTAAGTTTAATGGAACATCATGCCTAGTTATCTCCATGTCCAAACTAGTTCCTCCATCAGGTACTGAAAGGTAAGTATTAGATGACACTACTCATGCTACCAATCACCACGTGCATCAGATTTTCCTGTCCAAGTGCTAGATCTGGATAATAATAATTATAAAAATGGCAGGAAATCCTAAAAAAGCTAAGGTTTTTGTTTCTCTAGAAGAAAATAATAATCATCATTCTCTGAAATTAACATTTAACCCTTTCTGAGGTTTACTAGTGAATAGGGAAACTGAAATAGAAAACAAAGTAATGATTATATATAATGCATTAGACCCATAATTTTAAAAAGTAAGTACAGTTTACTCTTTTTAATCAAAATTATATCCATGAAAATAATACGTCATCTCTCATTATTTGTTCAGTAAGAAAATTTAGTAAAATAGTCCTTTTACAAGTCTGTTAATAACCAATACTGACGTGAGAATCCCATGAGCTCTTTCCAGGAGTTTGCTGCTTGCTGAATTAGCAAATATACCATCTTTATCAAGCAATGAAGTATTGCTAGTTGGGAGTCTGCTTTGGCGAATGCCAGTTCTGACATTCCAGGCAATATCAAATGTGTCACTGAAAAAAAATTGGTATAAGTTGCTTAAGTTAATTATCTGCACATTATTCTTTTAATATAAAATATAGTATATTATAGAAATAGAACATTAAATAATGCTAAGCAGAATAAAATAGTTTTATTACAATGAGTACCAATCAAGGGGAACCTCACTGTCACTCAGAAAAAAGTTTAGGTGGATTCAGACACATTCATATACAAATGTACAGGTAAATGAATACATCATAAAGGTCACATCATTAACATAGTGTTATATGTAAGTTGTATGTTTTAATACATAATAGACTCTATGATGCCTTTCTTTTTTTCTAGAACTTTCAAAAACACGCATTGGGATTTATAATACAAATAGGACATATGAATACAAATAGGACATCTATTTCTTTCTGAAAGATTTCATTCATAAATACACATGCTCCTGATACATCAACCAAATATATTAAACTGTTGCTACAGACTGACCATTATTATCAGCACTAGAGTCAAAAGAATGAACAAATTACCAGTAATTATAGCATAATATTTAATGAAGGGCCTTCCCGGTAAAGATAGCACATTTAAATCTCTACATTAAAAAATACAAGTAAGGCTGGAGAGATGGCTCAGCAGTTAAGAGCACTGACTTCTCTTCCAGAGGTCATGAGTTCAAATTCCAGCAACCAAATAGTAGCTCTCAACTATCTGTATTGGGCATATGTTTTTGGAAGCAAATGTTGCAAGACTAGTTCATTCTTCTCATTTTATATTATCTTTAATACCACATTGTTTTTAAAATTACTCAGAATTGGGCTGGAGAGATGTTTCAGACGAGCACTAACTGTACTTCCAGAGGTCCTGAGTTCAAATCCCACAACCACATGGTGGCTCAAAACCATCTGTAATGAGATCTGATGTGCTCTTCTGGTGTGTCTGAAGAAAGCTACAGCTAGAGTATACTTATAAATAATAAATAAATAAATCTTTTAAAAATATAACTAATATTTCAGAGAAATTAACACTTAAGAACAAAGAAAGTGACCTGTAGCTGTCTTCAAGACACACCAGAAGAGGGCATCAAATGCCATTATGGATGGTTGTGAGATTCAAGAGTATTAGTAGTAGGTCATCTTTGAAGGTCTGATAGAATTCTCCACTAAATCCATCTGGTCCTGGGCTTTTTTTGGTTGAGAGACTATTAATGACTGCTTCTATTTCTTTTCATTAGGGGTTATGAGACTGTTTAGATAATTGATCTGATACTGTTTTAACTTTGGCACATGGTATCAGTCTAGAAAACTGTCAATTTCATCCAGATTTTCCAATTTTGTTGAGTATAAGCTTTTGTAGTAGGAGCTGATGATTTTATGAATTTCCATGGCTTCTGTTATGTCTCCCTTTTCATTTCTGATTTTATTAATGTGGATACTATCTCTGTGCCTCTGGTTAGTCTGGCTAAGGGTTTATCTATCATGTTGATTTTTTCAAAGAACCAGCTCCTGGTTTTGTTGATTCTTTGTACAGTTCTTTTTGTTTCTATTTGGCTGATTTCAGCCCTGAGTTTGATTATTTCCTGCCATCTACTCCTCTTGGGTGTATTTGCTTCTTTTTGTTCTAGAGCTTTCAGGTGTGCTGTCAAGCTGCTAGTGTATGCTTTCTCCAGTTTGATTTAGAAGGCACTTAGAGCTGTGAGTTTTCCTCTTACCACTGCTTTCATTGTGTCCCATAACTTTTGGTATGATGTGTTTCAATTTCATTAAATTCTAAAAATTCTTTCTTTATTTCTTCCTTGACCAAGTTATCATTGAGGAGAGCATTGTTCAGCTTCCATGTGTATGTGTGCTTTCCCTTGTTTTTGTTGGTATTGAAGACCAGCCTTAGTCCATGGTGATCTGATAGGATACATGGGATTATTTAATCTTCTTGTATCTGTTGAGTCCTGTTTTATGAGCAATTATATGATCAATTTTTGAGAGGTATCATGAGGTGCTGACAAGAAGGTATATTCTTTTGCTTTGGGATGAAATGTTCTATAAATATCTATTAGATCCATTTTGTTAATACCTTCTGTTCATTTCACTGTGACTCTTGTTTAGTTTCCATTTCCATGATCTGTCCACTGCAGAGAGTGGGGCGTTGAAGTCTCCCACTATTGTGTGGGGTGTGATGTGTGCTTTGAGCTTTGTTTCTTTGATGAACGTGGGTGCCCTTGCATTTGGAGCATAGATGTTCAGAATTGAGAGTTCATCTTGGTAGATTTTTCCTTTGACCAGTATGAAGTGTCCTTCCTTATCTCTTTTGATAACTTCTGGTTGAAAGTAGATTGTATTCGATATAAGAATGGCTTTTCCAGCTTGTTTCTTGGGACCATTTACTTGGAAAATTGTTTTCCAACCTTCTACTCTAAAGTAGTGTCTGTCTTTGTCACTGAGGTGCATTTCTTGTATGTAGCAAAATGCTGGATCCTATTTACATACCCAGTTTGTTAACACTATGTCTTTTGGGGAATTGAGTCCATTGATGTTAAGAGATATTAAAGAAAAGTGATTGTTACTTCCTGTTATTTTTGTTGTTAGAGATGGAATTATGTTTGTGTGGCTTACTTCTTTTGGGTTTGGTGAAAGATTACTTTCTTGCTTTTTCTAGGGTATAGTTTCCCTCCTTGTGTTGGTGTTTTCCATCTGTTATCCTTTGTAGGGCAGGATATGTAGAAAGATATTGTGTAAATTTTGTTTTGTCATGGAATATCTTGGTTTCTCCATCTATGGTAATTGAGAGTTTTGCTGGGTATAGTAGCCTGGGCTGGCATTTGCGTTATCTTAGGGTCTGTATGACATCTGCCCAGGATCTTCTAGCTTTCATAGTCTCTAGTGAGAAGTCTGGTTAATTCTGATAGGTCTGCCTTTATATGTTACTTGACCTTTTTCCCTTACTCATAATAATAATATTCTTTCTCATTTATTCTTTCATAATATTCTTTCTTTATTTAGTGCATTTGGTGTTTTGATTATTATATGATGGGAAGAATTTCTTTTCTAGTCCAGTCTATTTGGAGTTTTATAGACTTCTTGTATGTTCATGGGCATCTCTTTCTTTAGATTAGGGAAGCTTTCTTCTATAATTTTGTTGAAGATATTTACTGGCCCTTTAAGTTGGAAATCTTCACTCTCTTCTATACCTATTATCCTTACTTAGGTTTCGTCTTCTCAGTGTGTCCTGGATTTCCTGGATGTTTTGAGTTAGGAGCTTTTTGCTTTTTTCATTTTCTTTTGACTGTTGTGTCAGTGTTTTCTAAAGTATCTTCTGCATCTGAGATTCTCTCTTCTATTTCTTGTATTCTGTTGGTGATACTTGCATCTATGACTCCTGATCTCTTTCCTAGGTTTTCTAACTCCAGGGTTGTCTCCCTTTATGATTTCTTTACTATTTCTAGTTGCATTTTTAGTTCCTCGGTGGTCTGTTCATCTCCTTCGCCTGTTTGATTTTGTTTTCCTGTAATTTTTTTAAAGATTTATTTATTTATTATATGTAAGTACACTGTAGCTGTCTTCAGCCACTCCAGAAGAGGGCATCTGATCTCGTTAAGGATGGTTGTGTGTCACCATGTGGTTGCTGGGATTTGAACTCAGGACCTTTGGCAGAGCAGTCAGTGCTCTAAACCACTGAGCCATCTCCAGCCCCTCCTGTAATTCTTTAAGGGATTTTTGTGTTTCCTCTTTAAGGGGTTCTGCCTGTTTACCTGTGTTCTCCTGTATTTTTTTTTGAGGGATTTATTTATGTCCTTCTTAAAGTCCTCTATCATCATCATGAGAAGTGACTTTAGATTTGAATCTTGCTTTTCCGGTGTGATGGTATATCTACTAGGACTTGCTATGGTGGGAGAATTGGGTTCTGCTGATGCCATGTAACCTTGGTTTGTGTTGCTTATGTTCTTATGCTTGCCTCCCGCCATCTGGTTATCTCTACAGCTACATGTCCTCGGTATATCTGATTGGAGCCTGTCCTTCCTATGATCCTGGTTATGTCAGAACTCCTCAGAATCCAGCTGCTCTCTGTGATCCTGTGATCCTGACTGTGTCAGAGTGCCTAGGAGTCAAGCTGCCTCTGGAACTCTGAAATCCTGATGTGTCCAAGCTCCTGTGATCCTGTAATCCTGGACAAGTTAGAGCCCCTAGGAGTGGAGCTTCCTCTTGGTGTTATGGAACTGGCTGCAGAGTTTGCACCCAAGGTCTGCTCAGGGCACTAGCCCAGACTGGAAGGAACCCATGCCACTGGTTGGGTGGAGTTCCTGTGTGTCTGTTTCCCACTGGTCTCAGTTACTCCCAGTGTTAGGGACTACTTGTCAATCTTAACATGAATAGTAGACCAATTCAAAACAAAAACCTTGAAAGAGGCCAGGCATGGTAGTTCTAGCCCTCTGGTAAAACAGGCAGAGGGATCTCTGGGAGTTAGGGACCAGGCTATTCTACAAAGTGAGTTCCAGCACACCCAAAGCTACAGAGACTGTGTGTCAAAAAACAAAATTAAAACAAAAACAAACAAACAGCAAAAAAAAAAAAAAAAACCTATGAAGTAAACTATCTAGGTATGAGGCAGGGAAAGGGGTTACAAGTAATATTTTTAAGAGAAAGTAAAGAATCCTATAAATAGCGAGAAGGAAAACTTGAAACTCTTAAAATTAAGTAAACTCATAACATATGAACATGTAGAATATATTCATTCATTAGTTTAAAATCCATGTGAATTTTTCTTCTATCACTGCACATCCAACATTTAAAAACCAAACTAAAACCCTTACCATCATGAGATTTATATTAAGTATAAGGAGACTAATAAGCACATAGAAAACCCTGTTTGGGTCAAGTAACTAGATGGAGGAGGAAACTAAACAAAATAAAACACAGTAAGCTTTTAAAATACAGTAGTTAAGGAAGGTCTCACAGAAAAGGCTCAGCTTAAAAAAAGATGTCAAGTGTAGCAATACAGGCCTCCAATCCCCAAACTGGGAAAGTGAGGCAGTAGGTTCATGAATTATGGGCAGGCTTGGTTACATTGAAGAGGTTAAAGACAGCCTTAGTATTGTATAAAAAGCCACAAAAATATTTTAAATTAATTAAATAAATTAGAAATTAAAAAAACAAAGAAAATGAAGCTGTTATCTGGTTAAGAGAAAACAAAAACAAAATCCCTAAGACAGACATGCTACTGTTAATTCTGAGATACACTGAGAAAGAGGCCATGATACCTAAGGATTTTTGGCTTTTACTAGAACAGATAAGAGAAAAACATGGGAATTTTAAGTAAAACATTAACATGATTCATCTTATAAAACAATCACCTGGTCGGGCGGTGGTGGCACACGCCTTTAATCCCAGCACTTGGGAGGCAGAGGCAGGCGGATTTCTGAGTTCGAGGTCAGCCTGGTCTACAGAGTGAGTTCCAGGACAGCCAGAACTATACAGAGAAACCCTGTATCGAAAAATCAAAAAAAAAAAAAAACAAAACAAAACAAAACAAAAACCAATCATCTGACTACTGTAGAAAATACAACTTTGGAGACTGAGGACAAAACCTGTTTAAGTTAGAATAATGCAAAATGAGATGACAGCTTGAACTGAAGTGACGATGGAAGGAGTGAGTGAAGCCTTAACTAGGCAACAATTTAAAAAGTTAAAAGCATTTAATTCAAGACTACCAGCTCATTAAGTATCATAGTGATGCTAAGACCTTACATCAAAGGCCTTTATTTCGCTTACTTAAGAGGTTAAGGCAGGAGGATTAGAAGTTCAAGGTCTACCTGGCTATGATGTGAGCTGAAGATCAGCTGGGGCAATTTAGTGTGATCTTACCAAAAACAAACACAGCAATAAGAGGGCTGGGACTGGGAATACTGTTCAGTGTAGAGTGTTGGCCTGGCATGAACAAGATTCTAAATCCAACCCCTGGTACTGGGGTGGAAAAAAAGTTATGGAGTGGAATAATATTACCCATCTCATGGCAGGCAAGAAGCACCAGATATGTCTCCTCACTTGAGACAACAACTGCACTAGATGAATGTATTATAATAAAACTATAGAGGTCTCCCTTTCTTTACAAGGAATATATATTCCAAGTCCACCACAATCTGTATTCACTTCTTACATATAAATACTGTAGTTGTTTAAATAAGAGTGGTCCCCATAGGTGCAAATATTTGAAGGCTTGGTCACTGGGGAGTGACAATACTTGACAGGGATTAGGAGGTGTGGCCTTATAGGGGAAGTATGTCACTAGAAGTAGGCGTAGAGGTTTCAAAGCCCAAACCAGGCTCAGAAGCTTCCTCTCTTCCTTGTGCCTGCAGATCCAGATGTAGAACTCAAAGCTACTTCTCCAGCACCAGGTCAGCCTGCTTACCACCATGTCTCCACAATGAAGAAAACGGATTAAACTCCTGAAACTGTAAGCAAGCTTACAGTTAAATGCTTTCTTTAATAAGAGCTGCCATGGTCATGGTGTCTCCTCAAAACAATGAATACTAATATAAATGCTTATGATATGTTTTACTTCTAAATGAGCCATGGTAAGAAGTTGGTAATATTAATAGTAAAATAGAGCAGTGCATAGGTTGCCCCTACCTTTAATCTCAGCACATGGGAGACAAAGGCAGGTGGATCTCTGTAAATTCAAGGCCAGTCTGGTCTACAGAGCAAGTTCCAGAACAGCCAAGGCTACACAGAAAACCCTGTCTGGAAAAACTGGGAAAAAAAAAAAAAAAAAGAACACTGGTAAGAGTCAACATTAATAGGATGAAGAATAGCACAGAATTTTAAATTGGGGAATTTTTTATTTTTAGAATTCCCTATGTAGTATTTCTGAGGCTACAGTCAACCATGAATAAATGAAAGTGTAGAAAAGTAAAGCTAAATGAAAATGACTGTATTTTGGAAATATAAAGTCTACTGATAGCTTATTAAATTCCAGGGAAAGGTTTCTCTGCTAAACCTCAACTAAGTCTGGTCATTTAGCAGCTATTTAACCTTTACATCAAAAGAGGTAGGAGAGAATTGTGTGCATCTTCTTGGAATAGCTTTCAAACAGCTCATAGCCAACATGGGCCAAAAGAACTTTCTCCTCCATATACTAGAGATTTATGTGGTGATAAATGCTTTAATCGTGCAGGAAAAAAAAAAAAAAAAAAAAAACAGGGCTGGTGAGATGGCTCAGTGGGTAAGAGCACTGACTACTCTTCCAAAGGTCCTGAGTTCAAATCCCAGCAACCACATGGTGGCTCACAACCATCTATAATGAGATCTAACGCCCCCTTCTGGTGGGTGTCTAAAGAAAGCTACAGTGCATTCATATAAATAAAAAAAAGTTAAAAAAAAAAAAATACATAGTGAATGCTCTTATACCTTCTACACTGCTGCAAGCTTGAATGCCTTCAGTTGACTTAAAAGGTAATCACCATTTCTACCCCTAGCCTTCAACATTCTCCTTTTCTGTTTTGGAGATCAAATATTAACAATAACTCATATATGTACATAACATTAAAAAATAACTGTATGTGTCCAAGGAAAAGAAACATAAAATAGCTGACAAGTTCTTAATGGTATACCTTAAGCTGATCTTGGGCACAGAAAAGAAGTCTACTGTTGAAAAAACAAGCAAACAGCAAAAGAAGAGAAAAACAAACCAAATCAAAGAACAGATGACATGAGCAAATAAGACTGATCTGATATTTAGTTACCACATTATGTTCAAATGCTCACTGCATACCAATCAAAACAATAAAAATTTGAAATCCTATTCACACACACAACATATTCAGAAAGCATGGCCTATTCAGAGGGAAAAAAACAAGTCAAAAGGAACTATCTCAGATACACAAGCTAAAACATGAAAAAACATGAAAAACATGAAAAACTGTCAAAGCCTAGTGTGGGGTAATTCAGGTCTATATTCCCAACACTTCAGAGTTGGAGGATCAGAAATTCAAGATCATCTCTGGTTACATACCAAGCTCTAAGACAAACTGTACAGTATGATACCCTATCTCAAACAAACCAAGAAGCAAACAGAATAGAAATCCCAGGGTAGGAATAGCAAGATACCCCAGAGAATAAGGCACTTGCTGTCAAGATGGATTATATTAGTTTGATATCTGTGTCCTGCATGATGGGTAAAGGAGAGAAAATGGTCCTCTCATTTTCAAGCACATCCTATGCACATTTCCCAATCCCAAGAAAGACAAAGCAAATAAATAAAATTTTAACACAAAATCTGTGAACAGGAGAGACAACTCAGTGCTTTATGCACATGGTGCATAAAGAACCCCACAACTAATGTAAAAGCTGGATGTCATAACACATCTATAAAGCCAGTACTCCTATGCTAAGATACAAGGCAAAGACAGAAACCTGTGAGCCAGATAACCTGATGTATACAGTAGTGAACAACAAAGAGATCCAGTCACCTCAAAAAAGGTAAAACACAGGACTGACATCCAAGGCTGTCTTCTAAGCATCACACATGTCCCATGATACATTCACCCTTACCCACATGAACATGCACATAACACATTCTCACAAATATACAAAAACATAAATCTGAGTGTGCTGGCACACACCTATAATCCTAGCACTCAGCCTGAAGCAGAAAAATCACAGGCTACAAGGCTATATAGCAATATTCAAAAATGTGCAATATTTATTGCATACTGCCTTGTAAACATATACCAAACTTACTGTTGATTTTTTTCATTTAGAGTGTTCATGCCTTGAAGATCAGAAAGAGGTGTTCTTGGGTTTTTTCGGGTTATACCTAACAAAAGAAAAAAAAAGTAGAAAATGTAAACAAATTAGTGCACTTTCAAAATACTAAAGAAGAAATTTCTAAAGAATTAATAAACTAAGTTTTAAACATTTCATAAATGTCAAATACTAAGAAAAGTTCTGTGATTATCATCAACACTTGATTAAATGAAATCAAATAGGAAATTCAACAGAAAATTCTTATTTATTTCATTTAAGAATTAATATTAGGAAAATATAAAAGTAAGCAGGCTGAAAACTAATTTTATATATAAAATTCATCTATTTTGATACTCAAAACATGATTAACATAACCCCTTTGTATCACTTTTTGGCAACAAATACACTGCTGATGTGTAGCATATACTTTAGAGATCTATTGATCTTACAAATAAAGACTGAAAACCAAAGAATGTTTTTTCCCTATAGATATTTAAAATACTTAAAAAAGAATATATAAAAACAGAATTTTCTTGCAGGCTAAGTAAATACAGGTCATCGGTTTCATAATGTATATAAACAAATAAACATTTAAGATCCATTGGAAAAACGCAACCATGCATCTTTACAGAAGACCTTTATGAAAAATGACACAATCACTCAGGGAAAATCCTAGAGAATCTACAAAAATCTTTTATACATTCAACAAAAATACAAGAAATTAAATTGATATGTAGAGACCAACTCTATTTCTATACAAATGTAATAAATGATCAAAGACTAGTAATTCCATTCATAAAATCAAAAATAATATAAACTTAACAGAATAAGATGTCTACATTGAAAATTATAAAACATCATTAAAAGAAATCAAGGGTCAAATCAATGAAATGATACCCATGCTCATGACTAGAAAATATATTTTCTTTTTTTTTTTTTTTTTTATTTATTGTATATGAGTACACTGTAGCTGTCTTCAGGCATTCCAGAAGAAAGCACCAGATCCCATTACAGATGGTTGTGAGCCACTATGTGGTTGCTGGGAATTGAACTCAGGACCTCTGGAAGAGCAGCCAATGCTCTTAACGACTGAGCCATCTCTCCAGCCCTGGAAAATATATTTTCAAGAAACTAATGTTCCTTAAATTAATCTACAGGTATAAATCTTTGTATTTTATCTTGCTTCTAAGTATACTGTTGGGTATTGGAATTATAAACCATTAAAGATGCTGTTTCCCAGGCTGTGGTTTGGTGTTTATTCCTTTTTTTTTTTTTCTCTATACGTATTTTTTCATCATTAATTATTTTATTTATTTATATTCCAGATGTTGCCCTCCCTCCTAGTCCCCTTTCCTGGAATTCTTTACCCCATTCCCTGTCCTGTTTGCCTTTGAGAGGGCACCCTCCTCTCCCCACCCTCTCCCCGGGCATCCTCTTCCCTAGGGCTACAAGTCTCTACAGGATTAGGCACATCCTCTCCAACTGAGACCAGACAAGGCAGTCCTCTGCTACATATGTGCCAAGAGTCTCAGACTAGCCCATGCCAGCCCATGTACGCTTTTTGGTTGTTGGCTTAGTCTCTGGGAGCCCCCAGGGGTCCGGGTTAGTTGACACTGTTGGTCTTCCTATGGGGTTGCCATCCCCTTCACTTCAGCTCCTTTAATCTTTCCCCTAACACTTCCATAGGGGTTATCATCCTCAGTGAGGTAACACAGACCCAAAAGGATATGGTATATACTCAATGATAAGTGGATATTAGCCAAAAGTATAAAATACCAATGAGACAACCCACAAACTGTAAGAAGTTTAACAAGAAGGAAGGCCCAAGTGAGGATGCTTCAATCACACTTAGAAAGGGGAACAAAATAATTGTGGGAGGCAGAGGGAGGGAGGGACCTGGGGGAAGGGGTGGGGGAAGAGGGTAGGATCTGGTATGGGGGATAAACAGGAGAGAAGCTCAGAGGGCCAGAAGAATGAATGGAAATATGCAATCTCTGAGGGTCGGGGGAACCTCTAGAAAGTCCCTGGGATGTGAGAGGCTCCCAGGACACAATGGGGGTGACCCAGCAGTGGGAAGAGGGAACCTGAAGAGACCACCAGACAGGGGCCCCCAGTGGAGGGATGGGGTCACCAACCCATTCTGACCCAGGCGGGAGCCGCGGGTTACCCTGCAGACATGGCTAAGTCCAAGAACCACACCACACACAACCAGTCCCGCAAATGGCACAGAAATGGCATCAAAAAAACCCCGGTCACAAAGATATGAATCTCTAAAGGGGATTGACCCCAAGTTCCTGATGAACATGCACTTTGCCAAGAAGCACAACAAGAAAGGCCTGAAGAAAATGCAGGCCAACAACACAAAGGCAGTGAGTGCACGCGCAGAGGCCATCAAGGCCCTAGTGAAGCCTCAGGCCATCAAGCCCAAGATGCCAAAGGGTCCCAGCCGCAAACTCAGCCATCTGGCATCGCTCACCCCAAGCTTGGGAAGAAGATTCGAAGCTACATGGCTAAGGGTCAAAGGCTCTGCCAACCAAAGCCCAAGGTTCAAACAAAGGCAGAGGCCAAAGCTCCAGCTAAGACTCAGGCTTCAGCTCCAGCCCAGGCTCCTAAAGGTGCCCAGGCCCCTGTGAAGGCCCCATAGAAAAGGCTCCTGCCAGTGTGAAGATGGATGGACTGCTGTGACACA
>JADRCD010216413.1:17802-37895 GCA_019843815.1 Montemys delectorum
ACCCAGAATTGTTCCTGTCTAAAAGAAATGCAGGAACAAAAATGGAGCAGAAACTGAAGGAAAGGCCATCCAGTGGCCAGCCTAACTTGGGATCCATCCCACAGACAGGCATCAAACCCTGACACTATTACTGATGCTGTGTTGTGCTTGCAGGCAGAAGCCTAGGGTGGCTGTCCTCTGAGAGTCTCTACCAGCAGGTGACTGAGACAGATGCAGACAATTACAGTCAACTGTTGTTCTCTTAATATTATTTTAAAAGCATTAAGTTTTCAATTTAGGGAACTCTAACATCATTTTCCTCTTTTAGTTGATGATTACATATCCTAAAAAAAAATCTTTGCCTGTTTCTTTTTTTCTTAAGTTTTCCTACAGATTTAATGACTTCGATCCTTAAATCAGCATGACTCATTTCATGGCAAGAGAGTTCGCTTTTTAAGGTGTTCAATGCCATTAGTTTGTTGAGCTAATCCTTTATTCCACTAAACTATCTCAGCACCATATTATGTTTACACAGATCTATTTCTGTACTTCTTATTTGGTTTACAGATTTCCGTCCCTCCTCTGTCCCCTTCCTTTCATTTCCCTCCCTTTTGCAATGCCACATATTAAATCCAAGGCTTTGGGTATGCTATAAAGAGCTCTACCACTGGGCGACTCTCCACAGGAAGATGAGATTTTAAGTGTGCTACCAGGCTCATCTATACCAGTTTCCAAAAGACTGAGAATTAGGAGTTGCTTATTAGGTCATTCTAAGTCAGGGTCTCTAATTAGGTTGTACTCAAGCTGCCAAGCAAGACTGCAGTCCTCCTGGGATAAAATGAAGAAAGATTCACTCTCAGGTCATCCAGACAAGTTGCTAAGGAAACCCAATTCATTATTACCTATTGGCTGAAGGCTCTGTTGAAACACTGAATGGAGCTGCTCACAACATAAACATCTCTGACAGAGATGAAAAAGCTACCAAATAAAGGCATTCCAAACATGGGAATAGTAATCTTTTCTAATATTAGAGTGACATACCTGCCAAGTTCTTTTGTCACACCAACCCAGTCTTGTGAAATATGGGAGAGAAGTGGCTGCCTCAAAGGCATTTATAAACTTCATTTTCCAAGTATTTAGGGTTAAAAATAAATTCTGTGTATTAGGTACCCTACAAGATTGTTGAGTTCACACTCTAGCTCTCAAACATTTTTTAGATTTTAATAGTCGGATTAACTAATTCCTTACTTTCAATTCCTTTTCTACCTCTTTGTTGTTATATCGAAGTGGGTACATGAAATATCTTTACCTTGATTCTAAGTATTTGGAGAAAGTCATGCAAACCTTTAGAAACTGGGGGCACTTAGTTACCAAGTTTTAAAAGAAACAGGTGTAGAATTATGGCAATCTTTTTATCTACTGAGATGATCACATATTTTTTTCTTTTATACAATGTTAACAAAGTAAGTTAACTTGTTAACATGTTCTGGATCTCCACTGTCACCCTAAGTTAGAAGTTTGACTCTGTCATAGTGGTAGAATTTTTCAAATTAGTTGGGCTGGTCACATGCATTTGGATCATTAATACTGCATGCACAAAGGTGGTTCTAGAACTCCAGCCTCTTCTTGTTTCCTAGCCTTGAAAGTACGTTTTGTTACGCTGCATCTGTATCTTATAGTATGGTGCCTTATTTAAAGCAACAGTATAAACAAACATATTACAGACTGCTTTTTACTTTCTATATCACTGATTTTTAGCTCTCAACATCATGTGATTCCTTTGCTTTTTAAAGGTCTAATATGATGTTTTTCCTAGATTCTTAATATGAAAACTTCAATCATTATTTTATTGCATTTTTTGAGGGTCCCCCAACCTACCACCACCCCCTCCCCAAGACCGCATATTTCCATTTATTCTGCTGGTCCTCAGGGCATCTCTCCTAACCCCCTTCACTGCCATGATCATGTTTCCCTTTTCCCCTCCCTTTCTTCTCTTCTACCCAGGTCCCTCTTCCCTCTGCCTCCAGTGATTACTTTCTTCTCACTTCTAAGTGGGATTGAAGCATCCTCACTTGGGCCCTTCTGCTTGTTAACCTTATTGAGATCTGTGGATTATATCCTAGGTATTCGGTACTTTTTTGACTAATATCCACTTATTAGTTAGTATTACCATGCATGTCCTTTTGGGTCTGAGTTATCTCACTCAGGATATTTTCTAGTTCCATCCATTTGCCTGCAGAACTCATGATGTTCGCATTTATAGCTGAACAGTATTCCATTGTATAAACGAACCACATTTTTCTATATCCATTCTTCCATTGTGGGATATCTGGGATTTTTCCAGCTTCTGGTTATGACAGATAAGGCTGCTATAAACATAGTGGAACACATGCCCCCGTGGTATGGTGGGGCATCTTTTAGGTATATGCCAAAGAGTGGTATAGTTGGGTCTTCAAGTAGATCTATTTCCAATTTTCTGAGGAACATCCACACTGATTTCCAGAGTGGTTGTACCGCTTTTTTTCTTAATGTAAGAATTTAAGGGCTAGAGAGAGGCTTGGTGGCTAAGAGCATTTACTGCTCTTCAGGAGGACCTGAGTTCAATTCCCAGCACCCACATCAGACAGTTCACAAATGCCTATAACTCCAGATCCAAGGAATCTGGCATCCTCTTCTGGTTTCCAAAAGTACCTGTATATAACACACACATACCCCTAAATAAAAAGAAATTAAGGAAATAATTTAAAGCTATATTTTTTTCTTTTTGAACACTTTAGATGCTCACATGTGGTGAGCCAACAGTAGTAACAAAATACTTTAAAGCTGCACCTGAAATTATCTGCAGTAGAAAATGGAATACATATATAAAATAAATGAAGGCATCAATATGCAGGGAATTGTCAATGTATAACCTCCTCGTGCAGCCTATGCTGCAACCAGACCCATAAACTATATTATGGTTCAGTCTGCAGTTACCAGGCTCTATCACAAAGAAACAAATAAAGCAACTGAACTACATACAAACTACTTTAGATTTAAGTTTATTTAAGCTGTTCTCAATAGATTTGTAGACTGTTTTGAAAGATTGAGAATATCAAAATAAACAATCAGAATGAGGACTGTGTATCTTTAAAAATAATTTCAATAACTAAGAATAAATTCTAAAGACATCTTTTAAAAATGACTTACCGTTATTCTTCCTACAAGGAAATAAATTATATATGTATATATATACATATATATATACGCACACACATTACACATTTTCTTATAACAATAGAGTGAAAAAGAGCTCACTGCATTTATTTTTAAGCAAAACTCCACTTGAATTGTTTTTTTATTAAATAAACTATTATGGAGTTTCAGCTAGAAAACTCTAATAAAAGTAGTAACCTAAATGTATGGCAATTTATTAAATGCACAATGCAGATCTTGAGTAAATTTGACCCACTATAAACAAATGGCTTAATTTTCTGAAAAACTCATTTTTTATCATAATAGGAGTACACCCAATTACTGTAACCACACAGCAGACCAAAGAATCTATTTCATGGAAACTAACAAAAAGCCAAGGAACAATGGAGACCAAGTGCATCTTTTACATCAATTTTAAACAATAAACAGATATGTATTCTAAATGTTACTCTTTATGCTGAAATTCTGATGTGGTGAGTTCTCTTATTTCAGACATAGAAAGTCTGAGTCAAGGGTTAAAGTCAACTTAAATGAATCCTCTAGAGAGTCACAATTATAACATTGCTGATATAGGAATCAAACATAAGTACAAAATTTAGCCAGATATGAGGAAGCTTTGGACAGTGTTGAATATCATAATCACTATGTTAATTTCATGAGCTTCTATATATGTAAGACTTACCAAATTGTTCTCTTATTTTACTTTAATTACATTTCACTAAAACTTTCAAAAAGCAAGAGAAACGTTACTGCTTATTTTTATGCAATTAATGAGATACTTCCAAGATGAAACTGGAAACCAATTCAGAGACAGTGGCCTAGATAATTTAAAATGTTGTGCATAGCAAGTGGGACAGTCAAAATCACCCACATTAAAGAACAGGTATATCAGCAATCTCAAGAGAAGGCAACAGAGTCTGCATAGAGGATTGGGAAAGGCATGTTCCTATGCAATCTCCATGCAACCCTCATGAATGCTCTTGATTTCCATTTCCAAATGGATGTGACAATACAGGGGTAAGAGGACTTGAAGCCTTACTGTACTTCTCTTCCTTGCACCTCTGCAGAATCTCTAAACTCCTCTGGTGGACTGGGTGTTGGAGAAAGCTAAAACTATCCATACTTTTCAAAATCGCACATGGTGTTGTATCATCATGTCCTTAAGAAGCAAAGAAAAATAAAAAACAGAAAAAAAGAAAAAGACATTATGTAAGCCCAAACCAATTAGAGAATCAAGCATAATGGTGCCAACTATCTTGATATACTTTAAAATATTAAATAATGGGAATGATTCTCCCCAACTAACAAATAATAAGAAAAAAAGCAAATATTCTTTTCAACTATGCCAAATGTCTATTTTATTAATCAAAGTATTCTGAGTTAATGCTGTAATAAAATTTCTAGATTAAAGTATATGGAACATTTCAAACAAGTAGTATCATCTGGCTGTTCTTGGAAAAGTATTTCTTTCTGAAATATCTTTAGCATATAGTTGGCAACATTGATAGAATCTGAGAGAAATTATACCCAAATAATTATGAAAAAAAGATACCCTGTCTTTTACAAATCTGGCAATCAGGCACACTTGTCTTGTCAATGTCTGCCAAGTGTGTGCTAAGAGTAAGGAATAGCACACCACAGAGGGGGAACCTGAGCAGCATTCTGCATTTATAAATCTGTAAAATAGCTGGAGAACCCATACCTCACCACTGGAAAAGGAGATAAAGTGAATTATGAGGAGGAAAGAAAAGAGACAAGAGTAAAGATCAAAGCACTCAAATGAGTGCTAGCCAAGTGAGTCATCTGAGCAGAAGCCAGGGGGAGGGGCAGTTTCAATACCATAAATATCAGCAAGAGATTGGTTTAAGGAAGAAGACAGTTTCATATTTCAGAAGAGATGAATTCTTGAGTGTCATCCTCAATTGCTACATTTAAAAATTTTGCTTCTAAAACTGACAACTGTATAATCTAGGAACAAATTGACATATAATGAACGGAAGCTGCATTAGTACAGTTTATTGTACAATTAGGAATGGGTCTCAATGTCATAAATTACAAATACTTCTCAAGATAGTCATTTTAAAGCTCAAAAAAAGACTAATTCCAAAACTCTTGCAGAGTATTTTTTAATCTCATTGAAATTACCTAACCTAGATTTTTAAATTTAGAAAATATTATCTATACTTATCAGAGAAAACACAATCTCATTAATTATCAGATAGTACATAAAAGTAGCAGTCCTTTTAAAAAGAGGAAATCTGCTTCAAGAATTTTATCAAACTGATAAAAACTAAAATGTTATGTTAAAAAAAATCATTTAGCAGAGAAAATGGATTCTTATAATTAATCAGATAATACATAAAAATTGCAGACTTAAAAAAATTCATTTTGGGCTGGAGAGATGGCTCAATAGTTAAGAGCACTGACTGCTCTTCTGAAGGTCCTGAGTTCAAATCCCAGCAACAACATGGTGGCTCAAAACCATCCCTAATGAGATCTGGTGCCCTCTTCTGGAGTGTCTGAAGATAAGTACAGTATATTTACATATATTAAATAAATAAATCTTTTTTTTAAAAAAAACATTTCAAACATTTAACTAGCTGATAATAAAAAAGTAACTTTTTTAAATGGATCATTTAGACAAGATGAGAATCAATTATTAAAAATAAATATTTATAAAAAGACAGTTTAACATCACTTCATTGTCACAAGATACTTAATAGAAAATACTCAATTTTCTTTTGGTTTTTTTCGAGACAGGGTTTCTCTGTGTAGCCCTGGCTGTCCTGGAACTCATTCTGTAGACCAGGCTGGCCTCAAACTCAGAAATCCACCTGCCTCTGCCTCCCAAATGCTGGGATTAAAGGCGTGCACCACCACCACCACCACCACCTGGCACGAAAATACTCAATTTTCATTATTACCAGTAATTTACCCCGATGGCCAGGTATCAGACTAGCCTTCACACGTATAGTCAGGTAAAGTGGACAAGTCTGGAGAGCAGAGAAAGAGGATACTGTGTGAACTATACTTATACTCCACTCAATCAATTGATAATATTGTTTAGTTTTGCTATATTTTTCTGGGTTTGCCTATTTTTTACTCTGTACTCATTTATATCCAATCTAATCTACAATGCCCTGCTTATGTTGTATTTATCCTTTTATCCAAGCCTCCTTAAATACAGTAGAATATTGGGTTAATTTCTTGACATTCTGATTTATAATGCAGGTGTTTTGAAAGCTATAAACCTTTCTATATGCACTTTTTGAGCTATCTTTTATACATTGTGACACACTGTTTGGTTTTTTCCTAGTAGTGCATAAAACACCTATATCATGATTTCTGTAACCAATAATCATTTTCAGTCAAACTTCCAAGGTCCTCTGGCACAAAATCAGAATGGAAGGACATAAACTAATCAAGCAGGGATTAGTACAGACTGTATTTGTTCGTTCTTATCTCCAGCTCAAAGTATCTTCTACCTTTTCTTGTGATTTCTTTCTTGAACTCCTTGATATATGGAAGGATATTATTTGCTTTCTACGTATTAAGATATTTTTAGTTTTCTTTCCTTTCATCACTACCCTCTTATATCATACACATTTTTTAAAAATTAGTTAACGTGCGGTGGTGGCACACACCTTTAATCCCAGCACTTGGGAGGCAGAGGCAGGCGGATTTCTGAGTTCGAGGCCAGCTTGGTCTACAGAGTGAGTTCCAGGACAGCCAGGGCTACACAGAGAAACCCTGTCTCGAAAAACAAAAACAAAAACAAACAAACAAACAAAAAAAAACATTTAATGGGCTGGAGAGATGGCTCAGTGGTTAAGAGCACTAACTGCTCTTCCAGAGGTCCTGAATTCAAATCCCAGCAACCACATGGTGGCTCAGAACCACCCATAATGCAATCTGGTGCCCTCTTCTGGGGTGTTTGAAGATAGCTACAATGTACTCACATACATAAAATAAATAAATCTTTAAAAAAATTTTTAAAAAAAGGAAAAAAGTTAGCAGTTGATATGAAAATTGGAATTAACATAGTAATTTATAGCTATTCTAAGAAACAATTTCAATTGCTCAAAAAGTGACCCTTAACACTTTCTTTACACTGTTACTATTAAACAAGTTGTATCTTTTAAACAGTATGACCATCTGCATAAAATTAGAATTATTACTTTAAGCAGTTGTCTCTCAAATTGGAGTGCTAGAAAATGTAAAAATTATGTTTATTCCATCTTTTTGTAGTTAACTATAATGGTGTTCTTTATTTTATCCCTAATGTTTCTATTATCCCTTTTTAAAACTGTATTTATGTATATGTATCTATTTCTGTATATATGTGCACACGTGAGTGCAACTCTATCCAAAAGAGGACATTTGATTTCCTCCTAAAGCTGGAATTGCCAGTGGTTGTGAGCCACCTGACATGGATGCTGGGAACGAACTCAGGTCCTCTGGAAAAGCAGCAAGTGTATTTAACTGCTGAGTCACCTCTCCAGGTCATTACTATCATCTTAACCATTTCAACCTCAAGAACTTCCTTTCATATTTCCTAAGGGGGTGTGGTAGTTTGAATAGGAATAGTCCCCATAGGTTTGTATGTTTGAATGCTTGGTATTTAGGGAATAGGGCTACTTGACAGGGTTTAGGAGGTGTAGCCTTGAAGGAGTACAAGTAGCTTTGTTAGAGGAAGTATGTCACTGAGTGTAGAGGGGATTTGAAGTTTCAAATGCTCAAGATAGGCCCACCCAGTGTTTCTCTATTCCTGCCCATATGGATGTAGAACTCTCAGCTACCTTCCCTGCACTATGTCTGCCTGCTTACTGCCACAATTCCAGCCATGACAACAATGAACTATAAACCTCTGAAGCCGACCCCAATTAAAGGGTTTCCTTTATAAGAGTTGTTGTGATCATGGTGTCTCTTCACGGCACTAGAACACTGACAAGTCAGTGGGAAAGTCTACTAATAATCAAGTTACCTAGGATTCCCTAGGACTATTTCTGCTTTTGTTGTTGGGTTGTTTTGTTTTGTCTTTAAGACAGAGTTTCTCTAAACACCCCTGGTTGTCCTGGAACTCACTATGTAGACTAAACTGGCCTGGAAGTCTGACTGACTCTACTCCCAGGTGAAAACTCAGAACTTAAGTTTAAAAGCTGACTTTGAAGGTTTGTTTTCTCCTACAACATACAAGTTAGTTTGGAAACACAGAAGAGCAAGGAAGCACTCGTATAATCCTACTAAAAGGCATGCCTCAACTACATATAAAGTACAAGATTCTAACTATATACATTCCAAATGGCCACATGTGCCTATGAACTTGACCTCATGCACAATATAAAATGGAGTATCTCATGGCTTAAAGGAAGAGGAAGGACCCAAAAAAAAATCATTTATAAAATTCAAACTAAAAACTCAATAAACCGAGTTATCAGGTTAAGAAAATCAAAATAAAAACCTTACTGAACAGATAATTCTTTAATAGGAAAGAAAAAGTACTCTTACTTACAAAATTCATCAATAGAGAAGGTGACTGGAGCAGGAGACTCTACCACATTATATTGCCTGACCCTGTTTGTTTCCTAATTTGCTTTTTTATATTAAATCATGATTGAATTTGTAGGAAAAAAAACATACACTTGGGAGGCAGAGGCAGGCGGATTTCTGAGTTCATGACTAGCCTGGTCTACAGAGTGAGTTCTTAGACAGCCAGGACTACACAGAGGAACCCGGTCTCAAACAAACAAACAAACAAATGAACAAACAAAAACATACAGATGGGCAAAATGGAGAAAACATTAAAATCAAATTCTGAATCATTATATGATTATTAGCTTGCATTTTTGTTTATAACTACTACATGCCTTATACTCACTGTGATGATTTTAATGAGAGTAGCCCCTGTAGGCTCATATATATGAATACTTGGTCTACAGCTAGTGAGATTGTTTGAGAAGAATTAGAAAGTATTACCTTCTTGGAAGAGGTGTCACTGGAGCTGGGCTTTTGAGGTTTGAAAAACTCTTTCTAGGCCCAGTTTCAATGTGTACCTACCTTCCAGATCAGATGTGAGCACTCACATACTGCTCTAAGCACCATGCTTGCCTACACCATAATGGCCATGGGCTAACCCTCCAAAACTGTAAACAAGACCCCAATTGAATGCTCCCCTTTATATCAATGCCTTGGTGTTTCATCACACAATAGTAACCCTAACTAAGACACTCATTATTCCTATCAATATCTATAAATGAAAATACAGCAACATATACCTACATACAAACAGAAACATATATTTATTCACTTAAAGGTATGTGTGTGATTTATCAACTATGAAACATGATGACAGAGTATGGCAAATAAACAGAACAAAAAAAAGTATTACCATGGAAGAACACTAGCAAGAACGGCTTACCACTTTTTCTCTGAATATGTTTTTTCCCAGCTTCCCTAAAAGCGACCACAGCTCTGAAAAATGCTCGGAGAACTGCCCATCGGAAAACCGCTACAGGATCAATGCCAGTCATCCCAGAAACAAAAGCATTCCTGCTACTTCTCAGAAGAGCCACAATATCTGGACGCATATGATCTGTATTTTTTTCCCGAAAATCCTATGAAAAAAGTACCAATATTATTTCTGAAAAGGACTATTAAAATCAAGAAGATAGTAGGTTTGAATGGTGGGGGTGAATAGAGATTATAGAACCAAATTCTATTCTGAGCTACCTAGGCCAAGTACCTTCGAAAAAGTGCCAGCCAATTCTGATCTACTGAATTATGTAAGAAATAGTGAATACTCTAATTTTATTATAGATTATTAGACAGTTAATTTGAAAGGGTAGTCAATAAAATGGTAAGATAGCTAGAAAATCTTTTAAAAAATCTAGCCTTGAAAAAAATCAGGCAAAGAGCACCTCACTTGTTCTCAATGGTGATCAGTGGACAGGTTAGACGAAAAGCAGAAAGGCCAGGGACAGAACATATTGGAAAAAGCTGTAAGTGGTACTTAAGGCCTATAAAGGAGAGCTTGGTTTTATTTTGTCTCATTCAATGATAAAAGAATTATAAATGTAAAGGAACTGAATACTAGCCAGTTGGTATAAATATCTGACCCCGCACAAAGAAAAGAGTGGTACAGAAGAATGAAGTACCTTTGTCATTTTTTTAGAGGAAATAGTTTATTGAAATATATTTTTATACAATGTATTTGTATTACAGTTTCCCTTACCCCAACACCTCCTTTCATCCCCACTTCCCCCACACACCCAAATCCAGACCCATTCATTCATTCTTACATTAAAATAAAAACAGTCATCTAAAATGAAGAGAAGGAGAAGAAAAATAAGCAAAGCTGACAAGAACCTGATACAGCTGTCTCCCGAGAGGCCCCGCCAGAGCCCAACAAACACAGAGGGGGATACTCATAGCCAACCATTGACGGAGCACAGGGACCACAATGGAGGAGTCAGAGAAAGGACCGAAGGAGTCTAAGGGGCCCGCAACCCCACATCAAGAACAGTTTTAACCAACCAGACCCCCACCCCCACCCCAAGAGCTCCCAGGTACCAAAATACCAACCAAAGAGTACACACGGAGAAACCCATAGTTCCAGACGCACATGAAGCAGAAGCTAGCCCCTTATGGCATCAATGAGAGGAAAGGACCCTGGTCCTACGAAGGCTAAGGCCCTAGTGCAGGGGAACGCCAGGGCAGTGAAGAGGCAGTGGGTGGTTGAGTAGGAGAACACTCTGCATAGAAGCAGGGGGAGGAGGACCTTTGTTATTTTTGATACCTATAATTTATAGTTTTCTATTTTCAGCTACTTTCTAATAAACTTTGTTTATACTGTTATGTATTAAAATAGAACTAACATGAGACTGTTGATTTTATTTCAATTTTGGCAGAATTTCTTTTGTTTTGAAACAGGGTATCACTATGTGGTCATGGCTAGTCCTAGAACTCCTTATGTAGATTAGGTTGGCTTTAAATTTACACAGACCCCACTGCCTCTGCCTTAGGAAGTACTAGGACTAAAGGGACTGTCACCACTCCAAGAAGCTTTTTGGTTTCCTTATGGTTCTTTTTATTGTGTTGACTTCTCATTTTTAACATGTCCTCATACAACTGGGCACAATTTGCACTTTTACAAGTTTCTTGAAATGGAATCTGATAACACTTTTCATCCTAATTTCTTGTCAAGCACTTGTCTTAAATGATTTAACTGGATTCTACAAACTTTAAAATACTGCAGTCCTAACTATTCAATCCAAAATATGTCTGATTAGAATGACAAGCAGTTTTAGTTGTGATTTTTCTGGATTGATTCATTGACTAATTGGAAGAGTTTTGCTTAACATTTAAATACACAGTAACTGCCTAAGTTACCCTATGGCATGTAATTGGGTTAACTGTTTTAAAGGTGCTGCTCAATTTTTCTGTTTGATGGTTTGTGTGTGTGCCCTGTAACACAACAGCAGATTTGTCTACAGCTACTTTTATTTACTTATAGCTTTTGCAGTGCTAGGAAGTACACTTAGAGCATCACACATACTAGATGAGCATTCTGCCACTGCTACAATCTCAACACTATAGCTACTTTTGGTCTCTCTCTGCATGCTATAGTCGGAATCAAAGTTACTGGGAATAAATAACTTTGATTAACATTTTATCAATTGGATACTTTCCTCATTGTGAAATTTACCTTTTATTAATAGCTCTAGCATTTGTCTAGCTTCTTTAATGAGTATCTAATTTCACCTTTTAATCACCTTTTAGTATCAATCTACTCAATAACATACAGAAACATCAGAGAAACAGGTGTGTATACTATATGATAAATGTCCCTGTAAGTCTTGGGCATTTGCATACTTGGTTCCCACTTGGTGATGCTGTTTGGGTAGGTTCAAGAGGTGTGGTCTTGCAGACATATGCCAATATAGTCAGGTTGTGAGTTTAAAGACTCACACCATTTTTTGTTCCAACTCTCTGCTTTGTGCTTGCAGTTAAAGACATGAGCACCTCAGCCTCCTTCACCTTCAGCCGCCATGCCTGCTGCTTCCGTACCATGATGGACTCTTATCCTTCTGGAATGGTAAGCCCAAATAAACTTTTTCTTCTATAAAGTGCTTTGATCATGGTGTTTTACTACTACACTAGAAAAGTAACTATAACATCATTTAACAACAGGATCAAGATTTCCACTTTGTTTTACTTTATAAATTATATCTAAAACCTGCTTCTCACCTGTGTATTCCATCTCAGATAAGATACCTCAAAGAGATTCAATTACTTCCCACCATAAAATATTCATTTATAATATCTACAAAGTATATGGAGATCTCCACATTATACCTTATATAAGATCTTCCCCACTTCTACTGCTACTCTTGTGGTTCAACTTAATATTTCACCTCAATTTAAAAAGGGAGGTAAAGAGATAGAATTAATAAATTCTAAGAATCCAGTCTTACCCTCTCTGCTGTCCTTGAAAACACAAATCTGCTTTAATAGTTTCACAGTTCCTGTAACATTTCAACAAATACTACACTCCAGTAGTGAGATTGTTAATAAACATCTTTAACTGAAGCTCTCAGAAGGCTGACACAAGACTGTTACTACACTAACAGTATGGGTTGTACAGGGACTCCTGAATTCCATTAAAAACAAAAACCTAAGTGCCTTTAATGTGGCCTAGAAGCCTTCAAGATTTAACCTAATGTCTGCTCTTGGAATACACCAAAATATCTCACTCATCCTTAATAGTCTCATCTCACTGACCCTTTATACACTATTTCAACATACTTAACTCCTTTCTTAGTTTATAGCCTATAATCCACTATCTCAGCTCACCAGTTTAACATTTGCTTTAGTTCAACTCTTAAAACTGTTTTAGAGAAGTCCTTATAATTTTACAAATTAAAAGGTAATTACTTCATTACTTTAGCTCATGGAAAAATTTATAGTACATTGCTAGAAATAAACATGATATAAGATATGTATATGATATATATGCTTACAAATCTGTCTGTCTAGCTTATCACTATATAATACTGACATATGGTATTTAATAAGTAATTTTTTAAAAAATGAATCAGTAAATGGTTAAATAATTAGGATGTCGACCACAGCTTGACACGGTGACACATCTCTGTAATCCTAGCCTCTTAAGATGAGAAGCAGGAGAATTAGGAGTTCAAGGACATCCTCTGCTACACAGAAAATTTGAGACTGTCTAAGTACATGAAACTGTCTCAAAAACAGAACTCAATGAGTCAATTTTTGTTTGTTTGTTTGTTTGTTGTTTTTTTGAGACAGGGTTTCTCTGTATAGCCCTGGCTGTCCTGGAACTCACTCTGTAGACCAGGCTGGCCTCCAACTCAGAAATCCACCTGTCTCTGCCACCCAAGTGCTGGGATTAAAGGTGTGCGCCACCACTGCCCGGCTGATTTTTTTTTTATATCATTTCATTACTACATTACAAGGAAATTAAATATGATAAGTAACAAGTTTAAGCTTCCCAAGATTTAAGAGTTAGCCATCTCATCAGTTACATAAAATACATGCAAGAGTTAATATACCTAGTAAGAATGAAAGCGCACAACTATCTAATGGTGCTCAGAACAGAAGCTTCTAAAAAACCATTATGAGTATTATTAAAGTAAAACAAATGAATTATAAGGATGAACAATGAGTTCACACAGACACTATCTGTTATAGATTTTAAAAGTTCACTAAAATGGCCTATTAGATTTATCTACAGAAGGAAACCAACAGAAACATAATCTAAACGGTAGATCTCAATTCTATTTCTATCCTTACAAAATGTCTCCAAGGGCTATTGATCCAGAGCCTCCAAAAACTACAAGAAAGGGTAGCATGCCAGAAATCATAATGATACATCTGGGGAAAGAGTTGGGAGTGTAGTTATGATCAGAGAACAATGTTCTACATGCATAGAACTATCAAAGAATAAAAAATGTCCTATATTTTAAAATACATACCTTTGCTCTAAAGCCATATTCAATAAGAAATTTACTGACCTTTACTCCATATTTTACTTTTCCAGCATAATGTTTTATGATAAAAGCAGGCTCCATCACAGCTGGAAATTCAATGTAACAATTCTCTTCGTGTTGATGTTTAAACTTGTCAAGTAATGTTTGGTTTGTAGCCTGTGGAAAGCTGAATTGAACAAATTATGAGAAATATATAGTCTTTTATAAAGCATAATATTAAAGCACATTATGATGTCTAATATACTATACAGCTAATGAAGAGTTTTTATCTACCATATCTAATCAGATTCTTTTCTTTTCGTGTCAGGGATGGGAGATGAGAGTGATGGGAGTGAGGCTTACAATGTAGCCTTGGCTGGCCTGGAACTTGGAATGTAGACCAGGATGGCCATGAACTCCCAGAGATCCACCTGCCTCTCCTGAGTACTGGGATTAAAGGTATGTGCCACCACTCCCAAGTAATATCAGACTCTTGTAACAAGCCAAAGAACTGAGATTCCTATTTTATAGATGTGGAGTTACACTTTACAGTTAGCCTGAAAAATTAGCCCAAGTCACTTGGTATTGAAAGTTACACTGTGCAGAAATACTGTATAGCCCAAAGGAAAATAAAAACCAAAATCATATATATTCTTTGGGGTCAAATATCTTTCAAAATGGAAATAATCTCTGGTTCTTCAATAGATCCTTAAAGTACATACTCATTTTTTGTTTCTATTTTCTCACACATGAATAAGGAATAACTTTCTTATCTATATCAATTACTATGTTAGAATGCTAAAACAGGGCTTACTTGGGGATTTTAGTGGAACTCAGAAAGTCAAAATGTTGAATAAAGTTTCCCATGGAAATAGGGACCTCTACTGGAAACTTGGTTTGATAATTTTTCTTACATTCCAGAAAAAGAACTCTTCTATATTTTGTTCATGCCCGGAAACTTTCTATAAAGCTGAATTTACGGACCATAGGTTAACTTATCTG
Source organism: Montemys delectorum (assembly GCA_019843815.1). Classification (NCBI taxonomy): domain Eukaryota; kingdom Metazoa; phylum Chordata; class Mammalia; order Rodentia; family Muridae; genus Montemys; species Montemys delectorum. The sequence goes on from JADRCD010216413.1 coordinate 32,976, forward strand.
GGAAGACATTACAAAACACGAATTCAGGTTGTTGATGGATACTGTTACCCACTTTTTCTCATACAGGGAGGATCAGCACCAAAAAAAAAAATCAGAACAGACAGATTTGATAAACTTGTAATTCAGGCAAAAAAGATCACATTTCAAGTTAAAGCAAAGAAATATTTGGTACCAAGTGGATTACATGGTGATAAGAGAGGATTGCAGGAACTGGTTAGCTTCCAAGACACTGAAGGCTCATGAGTGTAGAAGAGCTTATAATGCCTTATTCAAATAACAAAACAATAGCTAAGTGCACACTCCTTTAATTCCAACACCTGGGAGGCAGAGGTAGTGGATCTTCCATGCCAACAAAAAAAGTAGGGGAAGAGGACAAGACATGAAAATTGGAGGTAATATGGAAGGAATTGGAGGGGAAAGAAAGGGTAGATGTAATCATGTTTCATTGTATAAATGTATGAAATTCTCAAGAATAAAGAAATGTGTATCAAAAGATTTTACATCAAATTTTCTAAGAGAAATCTGGAAAAAATTGTTCAAGAGTAAAAAGCACAATCTATTACACAAAAATATATTTTTTTCAAGACACATACAGAAAAAACATAAGTCTTTATTTGAGACATTCTCACAACGCTTACCCGTACTTAGATATAAGCTGGTTGGTGGACATGCTTGTACAACTAACACTGAGGAGCCTGAGACTAAGGACTGCTGTGAGTCTGAAGCTACCCTGGGGCTGCAGCAGCCCTAGTTCCAACCTGGCCAGTTACACAGTGAAACTCTGTCACAAATAAAGGTGAAGCACTCAAAAAGCATAATGGTCAAATATGAAACTGAAAACCACTATACTCACTTGCTTTCTTCATCCAAAAGATGGAGCAGTCCTGTTGGTTTTTTGCTAATAAGATTTATACAACAAGTATTATCAATATAATCTATGTTATGCCAACTGATACCTTCAGTTCTATATTCCTCCTGGAAAAAACAAAATATCAACTTATTTATCTTGCAGAAATTAATAGCATATGACAAAGTTTTAAATAGGCTGAGGCTACATGTGGTTTTACCTAAATCATCTAACCTATTATACTGATGGACATGTCTGTTTCTGTACAAGTACCATGTTTTTTGTTATTATGACTCTTTACTATAACTTGAAGTCAGGTATAGTGATATCTCCTGCATCATTCTTTATGGTGAGGACCATTATGACTACTTGGGGTCTTTTTTGCACTTCTGTGTGAATTTTAGGATCATTTATTTCTATGAATGTTGACTGCAATGAATTTACATCCCTCTTCTGATAGTATAGCCATCTTCACAACAGTAATCCTTCTAATTCATGATCATGAAAAATCATTCCATTTGTTGAGTGCCTTCAGTTCCTCTGTCCAGTATTCTCAAGACCTCACTGTCCAAGTCTTTCACTTCCTTGGTTAAGTTTACTAAGGTATTTTTCTTTCATCTGAGATAATTAAGAACAGAATTATTTCCCAGACTTATTTTGCTGACCATTTTCCAAGGTTTTAGGAGCAATTATATATTCTTAACATGAAAATGTACTAATAGGTATAAAATTAACTATAACATCAGCTACACCCCCACAGGATGCTGGTTAACTATGGCTAGTTTCTAGTTTCAGTTTAGTGCCTGTCTGTCTGGGCTGGTGTCCAGAGCAGACCTTGGGCTCAAGCTCTGCAACCACTCCCACAAAACCCAGAGGAAGGCCACTGACAGGCGCTCTGACACACCCACGATCAGAGGTGAGGAGGAACCAACATCTTTGCAGCCAGTCCCACAACACTCAGAGGAAGCTCCACTCCCAGGCACTCTGACACACCCAGGATTGGAGGTGAGGAGGAACTAACATCTGTCCCAACACTGGAAGTAACTGGGATCAGTGGGACCAGGCACACAGGAACTCCACCAGCCCAGTGACTCAGGTTCCTTCCAGTCTGTCTGGGCTGGTGTCCAGAGTAGATCTTGGGCGCAAGCTCTGCAGCCAGTCCCACAACACCTAGAGGAAACTCCACTCCCAGGTGACCTAACAAGCCCAAGATCACAGGATCCCAGGATCCCAGACACAGCTTGACTCTGAGGAGTTCTGACACAACCAGGATCACAGGAAGGACAGGCTCCAGTCAGATTTAGCAAGGGCAGGTAGCACTAGAGATATCCAGATGGCAGGGGGCAAGCGTAAGAAAATAAACACAAGCCAAGGCCACTTGGCAACATCAGAACCTACTTCTCCCACCGTAGCAAGTCCTGGACACACCATTACACCAGAAAAGCAAGATTCAGATATAACATCACTTCTCATGGTGATGATACAGGACTTTAAGAAAGACATAAATAGCACCCTCAAAGAAATACAAGAGAACATAGGTAAACAGCTAGAAGCCCTGCAAGAGGAAACACAAAAATCCCTTAAAGATCTTGAGGAAAACACAATCAAACAGGTGAAGGAAATGAGCAAAACCATCCAGAATCTAAAAATGGAAATAGAAACAATAAAGAAAACAGAGAGAGACAACCCTGGCCATACAAAACCTAGGAAAGAAATCAGGAGTCATAAATGCAAGCATCATCAACAGAATACAAGAGATAGAAGAGAGAATCTCAGGGGTAGAAGACACCATAGGAAAGATTGACACAACAGTCAAAGAAAATGAAAAAAGCAAAAAGCTCCTAAACCAAAACATCCAGGAAATCCAGGACTCAATGAGAAGACCAAACCTAAGGATAACAGGTATAGAAGAGAGTGAAGATTCCCAATGTAATGGGCCAGCAAATATCTTCAACAAAATTATAGAAGAAAACTTCCCTAACCTAAAGAAAGAGATGCCCATGAACATACAAGAAGCCTACAGAACCCCAAATAGACTGGACCAGAAAAGAAATTCCTCCAGACACATAATAATAAAAACACCAAATGCACTAAACAAAAAAAGAATTTTAAAAGCAGTAGGGGAAAAAGGTCAAGTAACATATAAAGGCAGGCCTATCAGAATTACACCAGACTTCTCACCAGAGACTATGAAAGCTAGAAGATCCTGGGCAGATGTCATACGAACCCTACAAGAACACAAATGCCAGCCCAGGCTACTGTACCCAGCAAAACTCTCAATTACCATAGATGGAGAAAACAAGATATTCCATGACAACAGAAAATTTACACAATATCTTTCCACAAATCCAGCCCTACAAAGGATAATAGATGGAAAACATCAACATGAGGAGCAAAACTACACCCCAGAAGAAGCAAGAAGGTAATCTTTCAACAAATCCACACAAACTTAATTCCATCTCTTACAACAAAAACAACAGGAAGTGACAATTACTTTTTCTTATTAATATGAAAATTAATATTACCAACATATCCTAATCGATTGAAATCCAATAATATGAGGAATTAGAAATTTGTTGATCGTCATCCAATGGCCTCTCTAATTTGGTAATTGGAGAAATAGGTCTAACATTGTACAATCTATATACACTTTCAGCTTGTTTGTGACAGTGTCTTGCTGTGTACAACATAAGGGTCTTGAAATCTTGCTTCTCCTGTCTCAGCCTCTCTATTAAGTAGTATTGTTTATTTTATGTCTTTACACTATACTGTGGTTTTCAGAACAGCTTATATATTTCAAAAGTGTTTATATACCCAAAAGAAACATAGATCATTAACTAGGGAGGTTGCTTGTAAGAGAACAACAAAGAGTGAGACTGAATGCTTTGCCTGACATTTGTAACTCTTGTATCAAGTTTGAAGAAGAGGACTTTAAAAGTTACTCGTTCTTTGAGATGAATGCTTTTCCAAATTATCACAGCTAATGAACCAGATTCTTACCCACACCTAATGTCTGTGCCACCCTCCAAGCAGAATCATTGTTCACTGAATCAGTTGGTGAATGACTTTATGGATAGACCATCTTAATACACACACCATTTCTTAAATGAATGTAGCCTGTTCTCTGTGGGCTGAGAATAAAGTCACTCACTAAAGTCAAGTAGCTTTGACCATAGCAGGAAGTCTGTATCCAAAAATCGAGCCTACAATTCATTCCTTGGAGCAGCAGAACTATCAACTCTCAGCTTAGCTACGATGGAGGTAAAATCCTTTGGTGATATGTGGGTCACTGAAGTACAGCCTTATTACAATGAAATCCAATGTCTAAAAATTGTTCTTATTTTGGGCTTGTACCATAGTAAGAGCCAAGATTTTAAACTCTACTAAATACAAAACAAACAAAAAGACTTTATATATTTATGTTCATTTAGGAAATAAACATCACCGGTAGTGATGTATTATTTTGAAGTATACAGTTAATATGTTTGGAGTTATTTAAAATTTATATTGAGAAAAATGTATTTTCACTATTGCTCTAGGTGAGCATCTACATAAGACTGTTAAATTGATTGTTTTATATCAAACAACTTTTATAATACTTATTTGTATTATATTATTTTATAAATTTTAAGGAATATGACAAAAACGATATTGTAGGTATTAAAGGGGGTCTCTGGGAGGAGTGTGGGTACAAAAGGGAAACAAGAATGTGATTTAATTCTATTTACTTAAAATATGTTTTTAAATGTTAATAAATTCAGATAAATTGAAAAAAAAAAACAGGTAAGTGATAGTCAAAGGCAGAGGAAAGAGGACCTCGGCCTTGTGAAGGTTCTGTGCCCCAGTGTAGGGGAATGCCAGGGCCAATAAGTGGGAGAGGGTGGGGTGGCAGGCATGGGAAGGGGGGAGGCAACAGGGCTTTGTTCTTGTTGTTTTTGTTTGTTTGTTTTTTGGAGGGGAAACTGGGAAAGGAGAAATTTACATGTAAATAAAGAAAATATCTAATTACCAAAACAAAAAACAAACAAAAAAAAATATTAAGCATATTTACTTGGTTTTAGTTTTTTTTTTTT
>JADRCD010216414.1:0-12219 GCA_019843815.1 Montemys delectorum
CGTGTGAGGACAGCAAGGAGAAGCCATGTCGGCAGCTGCAGTTGGAACTCTACTCAGGGTAAGAGTTTGAGATTCAGTGCTCAAGCCAGGAGATATGAAGGTATTGGAGCTGCATAGGTCTTCTGGGGAAGCTAAGCTGAAGGCGAAGGGGCAGAGAGGGTCTGGAATCAGCAGCCCCCTTGGAGAGAGCAATGAGTGGCCTGCAAAAGAGGAACAGTCCTTGGGCCGAGGGTGAGAAGTCTGACTGTCAGAACAGGTTTACAGGCCCAGATCTTAATGGGGGCCATCTGATATAGCTGTCATCCACTGAAGAGCAGTGGGTGACTCTGAAGTGTAGTCCTTAGATAAGTGGCTGTCCTTACAACACCACTTTACATGTTAGCCTGGGTTCCTGTTGCATGCCATGAAAAAGATACTAGAGGAAAAGGACTTAAGGGAAGATCGATTTGGACTCATGCTTTTAGAGGTCTCTGTTTATGGTTGGCTTCGCTGTGTTTGGGCCTCGGTGAGTCAGAGAGTCATGGCATGTGATGGAGAAGAAAGAGAGAGGACATAATAGAGTGAAGAGGGGAAAGGAAGAGGAAATATATGAAGACAGGGAGAGGAGAGAAGGATAAAGGAGAGAAACAAGCAGGACAGGCAGAGATGGGGATACAGGAGTAGGGGAAAGATATACCTTCAAAATACATCTCCAGTAGCCTACTGCCCCCCAACCAACTTCAACTCCTAATACACCATTCATGATAGTTATCTTTGGATTACCCCACAGACATAACTAGCATTCTCATGATCCAATCACCTTTCAGTAGCACCATCAGATGGGGACCAAGATTTCAACAAGAGAGCACTTCTGTGGTCCTTCTAACCACAACGGGGGCTGTGCAGCTCGCCCAGGCCATCTGCACAGTCAGTACCGAGAGCTTCAAGTGGGCAATGGGAGATGCAATGCAAGCAGCCTCTGTGCTCCTCCTTTGGTGCTCACCGTCTAGAAAAGGCTGGGGCTAACTAAGGCCATGTCAACACTGGGGAATTATACTTTGTACACAGCCTTTTGGTCACTACAGCGAGTGACCTTTAGATGTTACTTGAGCTGTTATTTTGATGGAGATACTGTTCCACCTTTCTCTCCGGTCTTCTCTGCACTCCGTCTTAACTTTATCCACAAAACACCTCAAAATAACGGTTGCAGAACAGAGAAAAAATGGGAAGGCTGGGGGAAGCCCACTTCGTCCACAGTGAAAGTACTTACAGAATTCTGCTTGGACCGGACAGACTTCAGAACACTGTACTGCCCAGCAAATCTTAACACAGGACAGATTCATGTTGGAAATATTAGATTTATAAATTTAAATATTGAAAGAACTACAGTTTTATCTTCTAAAGTCTAATGAACAGCAACACATTCCCTGACTACCACTTTAAAGAATGTAAATTTGTTAGCAAAGACAAAAAAGCAGGGGTAACAAGATGGTCTTTATTTTATTTAGTTTTGGCTCTCAAGATTGAGCACTCTACCACTGAGTTACAATCCTCACACAGGATCTTTTTGAAAATAAGAATTAAACAATTCTTTAATTCATGGTATTTACAATATATTGGCAGATTTTTAAAAATATTCCTTTAGGGGCTGGAAAGATAGTTCAGCTGTTAAGAGCGCTCACTGCTCTTGCACATCATCTGGTTTCAATTCCCAGAACCCACATGGTAGCTCACAACTATCTGTAACTCCTGTTTCATAGGATCTAATACCTCTTCTGACCTTCAGAAAGTTCCTGCACATATATGGTGCACATACATACATTCAAGGACACACATAAAAACACATACATAAAATAACAAAAAAATTAAAAATTTCTTTAAAGATACAAAATTTGTGTGCACGTGTGTATGTGTGTTCAAAGAGCCATTTAAACCAATACCACCAATAGATTTTTGCATATACCACCATTCACTTTTGTTTTTGAGACAAAGGCTCACATATTTCAAGCTGGCCAAAAACATACTATATAAGCACAGATGACCTTGAATACCTCCTGAATTTACCTCCTGACAACTGGGGTTACAGATGTGTCTAGTTTGAGCAGTGTTGGGGATCAAACCCAGGACTTTGTGCATGTTAAGCAAACACTCTGCCAATTGAGCCGCATCCCCAATACCATTCACTATTAATGGAACAGAAAGGCTTTTAGTTTTCTTCCGTATTGCTACTCCCTGTGGAAAATTCTGTTTAATTTCAAAGCTGTAAGCAATTCCATTTGCCCCCTACGGTTCCCTGAACTTTATGGTCACTCTATATTCAATACTGTTTTGCTTTCAAGCTATAATTATGTGTTTGGACCAGAGCAAGCAAGTGCAGTTGCTTCCCGAAAGCGGTTTCAGCTTTGTCATTTGTGTTAATTCCTAGTCACAGCACTCTGGTGAGAGGTACCACTGAGATGGGATAATTTGAGCTCCGAGTTCTTCTAGTGTTCTAAACTCTTTAGAGAAAAGGGACTAAAATAATCAAATGTCATCGTACATATTATACTCCAAATTCCCTGAAGGCTGAAAAACCAAACCCCATGGCATTGTAGAAGAGGGCTGAGAAACTACGTGGTATCTTATGCAGTGTGGCAAATGTATCGTCAGCCACAGCTGCATCCTGGGAACACCACAGCTTCATAACTGAAGGGTAACTTGGATGTTAGACTCAGTTCCTGACCCATACCACTTTGGCTTCCCCTAGTGTATCTGGATTGTATACATTTCTCGAGACCAGGAATTCTGGGAAGCCTCTGTGTGCCCTGGATCCTGACATCCCATCTCTTTCTTCTGACTCAGCAGTCAGCAAAGCTGGTGGGGAGGAGCAACATGTCTTCCATGTCAAGAAGCAATGTGCTCTTACATCTATGTTACCCACATTTACAGACATCGTGAAAGAATGGCTGTATTTACTCATCAAGCAGAGGGCCAACCTACTTAAAACAATGAGTACAATATACATACAGCAACAGGCCACTTTTTGTGCTACCCAGCTTTCTTAACTTCTATAGACACTGTATAGTTTACAGGTAAGTTTGCACTATGTTTTCTGGTTTTTGGATGCATGCACCAAAAAGGCATACTATGAATGAGCTGTCCAAATTGTTCGTAAAGATGTTGAATCAAATAATAATAGGACACAAATTGCTCCCAAACTATACACTTACATGACAAATCTTTAACACCTGTTTAGGGCTAATTGAATTTGATTTTGTCTAAATTAAAAACTGAGATAACGTCCTTAGATAATGACATTTTTTTCTACTTGCAAGAAAAGCATCATAGATATATACAAAACAATCAAATGACTTGAGCTGAAAATACTTGAGCCCAACACTACAATTTTGATCTTAAAATTCTCCTTCCCCTTCCTGTTCTCATCACCCTTTTGTTCCTGTAACTCCAAGTTGTAAGTAGTGTTGATTTACTCATTGGTGGTGTTGGCTTTAAAGAGAAACTCTACCTCTGTGCTGTTTGGAGATTGACCTGCTGAGCTATAAGACTACTAGAACCAAACCAAGAGGCAGTCTTCAGAAGACATTTGGGGAAGGAATGGCAAAGTAAGGAGCTTGGTCAGTGGGGACCAACATGGCAAGAGGAAAGTTGGGTTATATGTCTCAGTTTGTCTCTTCTTTTTGCTCAGAGACATAGGGGCCCTGTGAAAAAGGCCCAAGGCTAGCTGTGGGTCTTTTCTGCCAGTGTCATGAATGCATATACATACCCCTCACTTACATGCACAAAGCTGTATAGTTTAAGTCTCTCACATCATGGAACACTCTAATAATGATGGAATAAGACATCACCAAAATATTCATAAATGAATACTGAGTGTGATGATTAATGCTGTCAAGTAGATAGGGTCTCTAGTCACCAAGAGAGGCCATGTTTGCCTGTGACAGATTATCAAGATTAGATTAGCTGAGTTAGAAAAGCCCACCTTATATATGAGAGGTGCCATTGCATTGGATAGGGGTCTAGACTGAATATAGAGGGTGCAGGTAACTGAGCAGCAACATTCATCTCCCTTTGCTTCTCGACAGTGGATACAATGTGGAAAGCCAACATCAGGTTCCAGCCTCCAGCCTCCTCTGCCATGGTGCCCTGCACCTTGGGCCTGTGAGCCCAAACAAAACTTCCTTGAAGTTGCATTTATACAGGTTTTTGTCAGAGAAATTGTTAGAACACAGTCTAAGGATGAAGTCCTACAAGGGGAATTCTGAGTGCTTGTGAGAAAATTCTCAGAAAGCACGAGTCTTGTGACCCAAGTTTCTTCAAAACACTGAATTGTTCTTGGAAAGCGCTTTAATGCCTCTCCCAGGTGCAGCGGAGGAGGGTGAGTTCACTTCAGATTGTTCATTACAACTGCTAGTGGTGTTTGTCTCTGTGCCTCTATGTGCTTTCAGTGCGAGCCACTCCATATGCTGCTCAGTCTCAAGACTGGACACTTTACTCATGTGATTCTTCTTAACCCCCAGAGTATAAATTGTCCGATGCTCTGAATAAAGTTGGCTATTGCATGACATTTTACTATGCCTCAGTTTTTAGGCTCTATATTCCCAGAACCCACTGCTAGCAAAAGAAGTAAACAAGAAGTGAGATCAGTAACCAATACACTGAATAAAGATTAAAATCATGCATTTAGAAAACTAGAAAAAAATCTAACTAATCGATTTTATGAATCCCTCCTTAGTTCTATCTTTTCATATACATCCCTAATATCCATTTCTTAGTAAGTTCATTAGTGTCGTGGTGGCGAGTCTACCCATTACGTAAATCATTATATTGAAACTCAAGTGGACGGTATATCCAAAGGTTACATATTCATTTCAGTCTCTGTGTATGAATGACAAATGAAATGACATATGCCAGGCCTTTAATCCTGAGGGCTTAGAGTTTTAATCACTACTTCAGGTCAGCACCAACTCTTTGCAATGACTAATGTGCTATCACGCTCTCTTCAACAAGAGGGAAAACATTAGTGCTCTGCAGGAGTTTGAAGCAGTTCCATATATTCTGAAATGTCTATTCAACTATCTATTCTTAAAGACAAAGAATGTGCAGGTTATAACTATTCCCCAGGCTTCAAAATAAAATGAGAGCTTTACCTTTTGTAGGAGGAGGTTTGCAGACCAAAATAGTTGTATCTCCCACAATGATGAAGACCAGGGTCATGCCATTTTGAAAATAATGTCATTGTAGATTGTTACTCTAATTATTTATTAAATTATCCAAACCTTAGAAAAAAAGATGTTCATGTCAACAAGAAAACATTTTGGTCTTTCTAGTTAGGGCACTGTTGATAGCCTGTGCAGAAAATTGGAGTTGAAGCCGAGTTGGTTTCTGGTCAGCAGATATGAGGCTCGCAAATCATCACAAATAGGGGCGGCATGAAGCTGAGCATACACTCAGAATAGCTGAGAGGTGAAACAAAACTAAAGAGTATGAGTTGGACAGCATGGGAGATCACATAGACAAGGACATGCTGCAGCACTGCCCATCTCTTCTGTTCTTGCCATGTAACCCAAACACTCCTCTAGCAGAGAGGTCGGTACAGGTGCTTCTCCTTGACTCTGACTGGAAAATCTTTATGTCTTTATTTGCCAAAAGATTATGGCAGAAAGGATGCTATAGGGTGAGGATGTAGACCACTTGGTAGAGTGCTTGCCTAGTACGATTAAAGCCCTGGTTTTCATCCCCAATACTGTATAATACTGTACAAACCAGTCTCAGAAGCATAGACTCATAATCTCAGCCCTTGGATATATTAAACCCTGTTTTGAAACAATAACAATGAGAACAGGTGATCGGTGGCTTAAAGACCTAGATCCTTGAATGCCTTCCTCTTGCTCGGTGCCCACCTTCTGGGCTGTAAGCAATTCTGTACCAGGCTGAGTGAGCAGACGTCAGAGAAGGCTGGCCTAAGGAACACCCTAGAGGAAGTGCCACACAGGATCAGTCTTAGCTGCTGGATAGGGCAGTGGACATGCCCCAGCCTCCATAGCCACTGGTCATGCTCAGTGCAGAAAACCTGCAGCTTTTTAGAAATCACCGGAAACCCCACCTTCAGAGAAAGGATACATACCAAACACCTTGTGTAGACTTAGTGACTCTTGGTTTCATCTTATCAAATTAAAACTCTGGCCAGGAGGTGGTGGCTCATGCCTTTAATCCCAGCACTTGGGAGGCAGAGGCAGGAGGATTTCTGAGTTCGAGGCCAGCCTGGTCTACAGAGTGAGTTCCAGAACAGCCAGGGCTACACAGAGAAACTCTGTCTCGGAAAACAAACAAACAAACAAACAAAAACAAAAACAAAACAAAACAAAAAAAACCACCTCTGTCTAAGGCATCTCTGGACCCACCCCATCTGATTTATCAGAAGAGACATCATAAATAAAGCATTTTAGTAATTGTCTTAGTTAGGATTTCCATTGCCATGAAGAGACCCCATGACCACGACAACTCTTATGAAGGAAAACATTTCATTGGGGCTGGCTGACAGTTTCAGAGGTTTAATATTCTCATCATAGCAGGAAGCATGGCAGTGAGCAGACAGATATGGTGCTGAAGAAGTAGTTGAGAGTTCTACATCTAAATTTGCAGGCAGCAGAAAGAGATGGTGAGCCACATGGGGCATAGCTTGAGCATAGGAGACCTCAAAGCCCACCTTCACAGTGACACATTTCCTCCAACAAGAATACACCTCCTAAAGTGCCACTTCCTATGGGCCGAGCATTCAAACAACATCCTATGACGAGTCTATGGGGGCCATTCCTATTCAGATCACCACAGTAAGTATTAAGACAGAACTTAAGAGCCACCAAAATGGTACAAATGGCTAGTGTTAGACAGTTGGGATTCTCCCCTGAGGGGCTTGAACCCTGACACTGGCATGTCTTCGCTTTCTCTTCCTCAAGAAATCCATGCACACACTCTCAGGTCTTGCTTTCTTCCAAGAGCCTTCCTTTCTTTTATTCATTGTGCATAGCCTATAACAAATAATTCTTAATAAAATCCAGCTCTGTATCATCACACAGTATAGGCCTGAAACTCTTTTCACCACCAAAGTCACAAACCCCAGGTTAGTCTGAGTTAAATTCCTTTAAAGCTTAAGGGAATTTCTCAGTCTGGTGAAGGTGGCATCCTGGAGCTGTGTCTCCACCTCCCCTCTGATGGCAGTAACACTAGGAGTAGTGGCACTTTGGATAATTTTATCTTCTATAACAAAGAACTGTGCCCATCTTAGGATGACATTTCTCTGCTACCTGTTAAAAAGACTTAAAATGGGAGCATAACATTCATATGGCATCCACATTGTTACACTACCAGTCAGTAATATAAATATAAAATAATATAAATATAAAATATAAAATCAAATACTGCTGTTAATGACACTATGACAACTTTTGCCGTGTTTGATGACTTTATGAAAAATGACATTTAACTTTATTAGGATCAAATGATTCCTCATGTCTTTGTTCTAGATAACACAACAGTGATTTATAGGCTCCCATGTTTCATTACACATGTAAGAGTCCTACAAATGAGGGAAGTCCTCAGAATACTTGGCTGAAATCCCAAGAAACTTCAAGAATGATGGGTATTATGTTTCTTCTGTTCATAAATGACTTCAAAATCACTTTGTTTGGTAACAATGGATGCTAACAAGTGTGAGTCCTTCTGGTCTCTAATATTCTCTGATCCTCCTGTGAGTCTAAAAGTCTTCTGATTTTTGTCTAAACACAGCCATGTCTTCAGCCACGGGAATGGAGCAGTTGCACTTGCTGTGCCCACCTGCCATGCCTACCAGGAACAGCAGCTGAAGTCCAACACTAATCTTGGACTTCTCCTTAATTAAACCAGAGTTCCATGAAACAACTCTTTCAGTACTGCCAGGCCTCGCTCGGTGCCGGGAGCTCCAGTGACAGATAATCTTGCTGTTTAATGTGTTTGTTTGCTTTGAAACCCAGAAAATTAATTTCCTTCAAATGTTCATCTTGAAATGTATCTTGAAAACGTTTGTTTATGTCACTACTGAGCCTATTTGGGGCAAACATCAAGATTACAAACATGATTAATATTCAATTATGCCCTTGATGAGGCTAAGTCTATATTAGAGGAAAATTTGGAACTACATAGTTCAAATTAGAACACAAGAAGAAATGCTAAGTGACATGAGTCAGATGGACAGAACGATTTATTGTATAATTTTGTTTATATAAGGTTCATAAGCAGGCAAACCTTATCTATGGAACTTGAAGTAGATTGTGACAACGCCTGAGACGTCAGTGACTGGAGAGGAGCAGGAAGGGAACCAGTGATAATTGTGTTCTATTTCTTAATCTTGATGGACAAACATCTTTAAAAAGAGATCACTTTCACACATGTGCATAGTAGACGTCATCAAAAGTTCAACTCAGAAATTTTTAAAAGCACACAGTTCACATATGGGGCTATTTCTTATTGTTATTGGAGTTCAACAATGTTCTTGGTATTTTTCTGGAAAGTATCTGCAGAGCCCCAAAGTTGAATGAACCTCCCCCCCCACCAGAACTCCAAGTGTTTTGTTAGGCATCTCCATTTCTTCAAACCTAGTGAATATTCTCACTGCCTATTAGTGTTCTTCTTATAGGAGGTACTCAAACACTGTTGAGCAAATTAACACCTAACATTCTATCCCTTGCACTGTGCTCCACATGCCCTCTTCCTGGGCTATTTAGTGCTCTTCAATACATCTTTTTATTCTGTGCAACATGCCATGCATAACCTATGAGAGTCTACTCCAAGTGCAGAAGCAATACACCCTTTCTTTTGTTAGTGTGGATGCAATAAAAAGATAACAGGGCTGCTCTTTTATTTATCTCACTAAAGGAATATAGTTTCCCACACATGAAGACAAAGTATTCATGATGACTGCACACTTTGTTTTATAGTTCATCCCTCACCCCAGTACCACACCATAATTGTATCTGGACAAGAACCAGTGGTTCTTACTAAAGTTAGCTGCATTCTGGAACAGAGATGGATGACTGTATTTGGCATGATGGCTACATGCTAAAAGAACGCTTAACCAACTTCTGGTCTACAGATATCCCTGGGTTATTTTTAAGTCTCTACTTTTTAAAAAGTAACACATTCCTTAATTACATTCTCATTAACAGTAACCATGCTTAGCTTAGTTCCTAGGAATTTATTTCTGTGCCTAAGCTGTCCATGTGGTGGATAAATTTTTAGGATACCCATTGTCAAATGTGAAGAAGGCTTCAAGGATGTGTTTCTATGGCAGCAAATCCCACAACCCACTGGTAGGTTGTTTTTAGTGTGTTAATGCCTATGAAATCATGAGCCGCCTAATGCTCTATAGCAACTTCCAATCACGACCAGCCAGGGGACAGCTGCAATGTTGTTGTCCCTTCCTGCCCCACTTTTCAGCACACAGGCAGAAAAGCACCCACCAACCACTTCAGGAGACTATGGCTGTAAACTGTGCAGACATCTTGGCATCTTCAAGATCGAGAGAGTGTCACCCCTCAGTCTTACACAATGGGTGTCATTGGCTTGGGGAAAACTCCTAGAGACTAAACCAATGCTCTAGTGACATTGCATTTTAAGGGATTTCAAGGGAACATGTGGACACCCGAATGGTGGACAATCATGGACACCAATGCTTACACTTCCAAGATATTCAGAAATGGTGGCATCTGTGAGAGATTGCTTAAAATATTATTGTATTCACTCGACTTTGCTTATAATTTCTTATTACCTATATTTATGATAAGTAATTAAAGTCTTTAAGTAATACATAAAGAATAGCTTAGATTAATTTAAGTAGTAAGATAATTTTGCTCATCTTTTTTCCCCCCAAGGTTCTACATACCAGATACTCACTTCAAATGTGACCAAATCTTCAGAGGTTAAAAATGCTCAGTTCCATCTGGTAGGATTGATGGATGACCATGATTCAGCACGAAACTGTCAATCATGCCATTGTGTGTGAATTGATACAGACCCGGACTCATTCTCCTCTAGTGTTTTCTCCTGGAGTTGTTCCTGATTTTGTTACTAGCATTCATCCAAGTCCATCATACAGGATGATTTTGCTTTGTTCCTTGACCAAGAATCACTTAATTCTGAAAGTCTGATGAGAAGATATGGCAAGAAGCCTTGCCAAGTGTGCTGTGCATGATAGAAAGAACATACTCCACTATGTCCATAGCAACCTTATTTATAATAGTCAGAAGCTGGAAACAACCCAGATGTCTCTCAACAGTGGAATGGATACAGAAAATGTGGTACATCTACACAGTGGAGTACTACTCAGCTATTAAAAACAATGAATTTATGAAATTCTTAGGAAATGGATAGAACTAGAAAATATCATCCTGAGTGAGGTAACCCAATCACAAAAGAACACACATAGTATGCACTCACTGATAAATGGATATTAGCCCAGAAGCTCGGAATACCCAAGATACAATTCACAGATCACATGAAGCTCAGGAAGAAGGAAGACCAAAGTATGGATATTTCAGTTCTTCTTAGAAGGGGGAACAAAATACCCATGGAAGGAGATACAGAGACAAAGTGTGGAGCAGAGACTGAAGGAAAGGCCATCTAGAGACTGCCCCACTTGGAGATTCATACCATATACAGTCACTAAACCCAGACACTATTGTGGATGCCAACGAGTGCTTGCTGACAGGAGCCTGATATAACTGTCTCCTGTGAGGCTCTGCCAGTGCCTGACAAATACAGAGGTGGATGGTCTCAGCCAACCATTGGACTGAGCACAGGGTCCCCAGTGGAAGAGCTAGAGAAAGGACCAATAGAGCTGAAGGAGCTTGAAATCCCATAGGAGTAACAACAATATGAACCAACAAGGACCCCCAGAGCTCCCAGGGACTAAACCACCAACCAAAGAGTACACTTTGGGAACCATGGCTCCAGCTCCATATGTAGCAGAGGATGGCCTTGTTGATCATCAATGGGAGGTGGAGCCCTTGGTCCTGTGAAGGCTCGATGTCCCAGTATAGGGGAATTCCAGGATAGGGAAGCAGGGGTGGGTGGGTTGGTGAGCAGGGGGAGGGAGGATGGGATAAGGGGTTTTCCGATGGGAAACCAGGAAAGGGGATAACATTTGAAATATAAATAAAGAAAATATCTAATAAAAAACTGTAGGGTTATCAACTACAGTTCTTTATGTGAACTGTCTGTTTTTATGTGTTTGCGTGTTTTTCTACTGAGACCCTTATCATTTCTTGCTAATGTTTGTAGTATTTTATTTCTACATATTAAAGGAATCCCAAATCTGTACTCTATGCACACAAACATTTTTCTCAGTTTTATCTGTCTTTTGAGCTTTGCTAATAGTAGAGTTGCACTTTAGGGACAAATTCAGCTACTAAGGGTTGCCAGGCAATTTCAGCCCTGATACCTGTCAATTGCTTTTCTATGGTTCCTTCTAGACTGAGGGAGAGGGGCACACATACATACGTGACTCCAGCTACCATCAGCATATATACAAAATTCTAAGACATTGCCACCTAGTCTTTGCCTTTGACCACATTTTCCCCTTGGTTCTAGGTTGTTCCAGACCAGCCACTCCACATTGCTTCAGAGGCTGCACAGATGTAATCTTGTATTTGCCAGAGGTGATTGTCAGAAACCTGATCTAATGAGAAACAGCCCTTTCTGGGTATTCCTGTGCACCAAAGTCCCCAGCATTTGGCCTGTGCCCAGGCCAGAGTTGGACCTTCAAGTGTTCCAACTGTGTCACCCAGAGGTCACTGTGCTGGGCTAGCATTCAGTGCCACCAAAACTCTGTGACACCAACAGTAAACTGTGACCACTGTTGTAGTGGGCACTGCTGCATTTCAGGGTCAGCTGTGGCTCTGCCATGAAATAGGCATCAGGTCTAGAGAAAAAGAAAACATGATTTGAGGTTCTGAGTTCGTTTTCTCATCTTCTCTCTCAGATGAACCCATTAGTGTTACTAAGATCTCTGCTAATGCTGCCTCTGGATCTGTTGCTCGTGTTCATCTCAACTCTCCTCTCTTGATGCCCAATACTAAAGCAGTGTCAGGCTGGAGAAACAGCTCGTTGTACAAGCGTGAGGATCTGAGTTCAATTCCTAAGACATCTATCTATCTATCTAATCTATCTATCTATCTATCTATCTATCTATCTATCTATCTATCTATC
>JADRCD010216414.1:12229-39572 GCA_019843815.1 Montemys delectorum
ATCTATCTATCTATCTATCTATCTATCTATCTATCTATCTATCTATCTATCTATCTTCTATATATTTTTTCTTCTTACATCCCAATCACAGTTTCCCCTTCCTCTTATGTTTTCAGTTCCTGCTCCCAAAGCACCCCACTCTCCCCTAAGTCCACTTCTCCTCTGTTTTCTACGACCCATATTTTTTAAAATCTGGGGCAGCTTGTGTTTGTGGTAGCAGTACTGAGAGGAGGAGATGTACAGATCCTTGAGGCTCACCAGCCAGCCAGTTTGCCTACTTGACCAGCACCAAATGGGAAATCCTGTCTCAAAGGCTGAGATGTAAGGGACTTGAGCATCCCTACCCCAGGTTGACTTTTGATCTGCACATGCACGCTCACATAGCATTACACACATAAATGTGTGTATATATATATATACATACACACACACACACACACACACAAAATTAAAATAAAGTAGGAGCTGGAGAGATGACTCACTGCACAAGAATACAGAATGTCCTTGTAGAAGACCAGAGAGTTTGGTTCCATACACCCATGTGAAGATCCAATGCTCTCTTCTGGACTCTGCAGACACAATACACACACACACACACACACACACACACACACACACACACACACTAAAAAGTAAACAAAACTTAAATAAAATCAGTATCAGAGCCAGTCAGGTGGATCTTTCCCCTTCCCTAACTTTGTGACAGCCCCTCCTGGATTATTGGGAGCAGTTTGGTTTGTGTTTGCACAAAGAGTGCTGACTTAAAGTTCATTAGAAACATTACAAAGTTTTATTAGACTTTTGATTCACTCACTTTAGCCAGGACACGTGGTCCTAAAAACATGGCAAAGTATCTTTCCAGTTGGCTTTAACAAACACAAGCTTGGGGTTTTTCCTGTTATCTCCAGGAATCTAGTCTATAGTTAGCTAACTCTAATGGGATTTTCCCCCCTGAAATGTGTCTGCCTTGGGTTGCTTCCCCAAGTGTGGAACTGTTATTATTTTTGCCTCTCTTGCCCAATTACAGTGAAGTTAATCTCAAGATTTGTTGTAACTTTAATATAGTTTATGTGAGTCTCCTATATTTGTATAAAGGGATGGAAACACATTACTTTTGAATGAATGGGCCATGAGAAGCAGGAAATGTCTTGTAATGGAGTAGGCAGAAGAACTCAAGAGCAGGACACTGCCAGCCTCTGAACTTCAGGAAGAGGCTGAAACCTCTTTGTGACAAAGCAGAAGAGAAACATCTGATTGCAGAGAAAAAACTGTAGAGGAGAGAAAGGACAAGGGGAAGTAGATTGGATCTGCATGAAATAGAGAGAGAACAACTTTGGGTGACCAGTGGTCAGTCATGCTCAGCTGTCTTGAAAAATTCAATTCAAGTATATGTCTCCTGTGTGGAATGAAGGATATGGAATTCCTAAGAAGTATCCTTCGAAGCCTCCTGAGGAAGCAGAAGGGCTGGTGGAGATCAAGATTATTTTAACTTCAGACACAGTGTCTACTTTGTGGAAGCAGAAGGAGAAACCAGAGGCCAGAAATTACACTTTGAATGCAGGGTTTATACTAAGGAGTTTGTCACTGACAATGTGACAAAAGACAGAATGTGTCATTCACATTACCAAAGTTAAAACACCCTTGAGAACAGTGTTTTGTAATGTAATATCGAGCCAGATACTATGCAATGGGCTCCTTCGGCTTTCATTGACATTTTATACACTGAAACAAAACTGTCTGTAGAGATGGCTCAGTGGTAAAGTGAGAACTATCAGGAGGACCCGGGTTCAGATCCCTAGAACCAAAATAAAGCTGGATGCAGGCAAAGATGTGTATTTGAAATCTAATTCACTATCATCTGAATTAGATGCATCTGATAGAGATTACCAAGTAACCTTGCTAACCATAAAAATAGAAGCTCCATGGGAAGCCAAAATAAACTTAGAAAAGTGTTTACACTTCTGAACACCGTAGAGATTAGTCAGCAGGATGGAGACTCCAGGGGGTAGGAATGCCCAACTCAAAACTAGATTGTACTCCTTTATATAAGTTCTGTCTACATAACTCTCAGGCATGCCAATTACGTAGCAGTCTTGTCTTGAAATACTTTCAGCATCTTCAAGGTTTTATTTTCAAAACAGTAATTTGCAGAAAGGAGCAAAGAAATTATTCTTTCATGTGAGAATGAGGTGAGAGGGGTTTTTTTCTCTCTCTCTTTCTGTTTGAAGATGTAATTTTGGATTGGATTCTGGAAACTTGCCTAATGTCTAATGGAACCTATCAATATTTTTTCTTCTCCCACATCCAAAGTGACAATAAAACCATGGATCTGATCACAAACATTGTACAACTACTATTAAATGAATAACGGTGCCAGGAATGTTCCGACCTCCATTTTGTTGACTGATCCACAACGATGCAAATTCAACAGATGAGCATGATTTTATTGCACCCTTCCCCATTTTGACATTTATTCTAGCTCAGCAATATCTAACTTGGGATTCATCTTCTGAGCCTACTGTGCAAAGATGCATGCTAGGGAAGTGGGCATATTTACTATGGTCAGCTTTCCAGTGTGTCCACAGTTGGCAAATAAATAAAGCAGCATTGTAGGATCCTTTTCAAATCATTTCTCTGCCCCACTCACCATCACTATTAGCAAGAAGGAAATATTGCTTAAAATTTCTCTGTAGAGTTCCCTGTTCTAAGATTTTAGAATGACTGAAAGACATGGAATGTTAGAAACCAGGGTAGTGGTGCGGGAACACAATGACCTAAAATGAATGCTTGCCTCTTATCCAACCACTGTCTTTCTTAAAGGCAGTTAACACGTTGGCCTTCCAGCACAACACTCAACCAGATGTGGATTGCTGTTCACATACTGAAAGAGAGGTAGACAGTATCACCTTTCCCCTGTCATTGCAAAATTTCTACCTCAGTGGGAGTGTTCAGATAAGACTAGCTCGGTCCAGAAACCTCTCCTGCTTTTCTAGTACACTCAGGCATTAGGACGGCGACGTCAGTGGGGAGCCACAGCTCAGAAGCCTGCAGAGAACTCAAGAAGAGGCCCTGAACTTCCACGGACACAGCAGTGGCTATGATTTAAGTCACATCCTGGAACGAACCGCGCACAGCTTACCAAATTGTTGTCTCGAGCAACATAAACAACTAATTAAATAAAAGTAAAGAGAGAGGCTCTAAGCATCATTGGAGTCTGTTTTTATGTGATGTCTGTGGCTCTTGTAGGCCTTCTGAAACTCGTACTTGCTAGGGCAGCCATGTCTTACCCCTGCATACGGTTGCCCTGCTGCATACTCACCATCTCCGGGTCTCATAGGCATTAGAATCTAAGGTATTGATTACAGTATTTTCACATGACTACCCATAATGGGATGGAGGTCTGAACATTACCCAGCTTCTACATTGTGTTCTCTCCACCGATTGCACTTAACCTGACTCAGTTGACCCATATGAAAGAGAGAATTGCTGGAGACCCTTCTCTCTGGCAAACCCATAGCCCTCTGCTGCTGATAAAAATGTATATAGACACTCTTCCTGTAAAATTGAAAGAAAGTGTTGCAGGTCCTCCTGTCCTTAAGTTGGCAAAGAATGATGTCCAACATATGATGACTCTCATCTTTAGTCGGTTAGTACCAACTACAGGCTAAAATATAAATAATAAAAAACTGATATGAAAAAAAAAATAAAAGCTACAAGTAGCTGCCCTTAGCTGACATTTGGGTGGCAGTAAGCCACACATATATCTCCTGGGTGACAGGAGAGAGGACCCATGGCCCCTGGGAGCACTTTAACAACACAGAGGAACCAACAACTGAATCGCTGGAGTCTACTCAGTTTTCTTGTTTGAACTTGAAATGTCCCCCATAGGCTAGTGTGGGTGGCACATCCTGAGGAGACTGTGTAACCTTTAGGAGAAGAGGCCTACTTGACAGAGCTAGGTTGCCAGGAATGGGAGTTAGACGCTAATAGCTGGGTCCCAGGCTCCAGCTCTGTTTATTGACCATTATGATGGGAACAGCATCCACCAGACCCCTTCATCACCATAATACCACTGCGGCCCTCCCTGACAAGGTGGACTGTAGGCTTAGAAACCTTGAGTCAAAATAAGCCTCTCTGTGTTTACATTGTTTCAGGATGGTATTGTGGCCATAGTGCTCCAAAGGTAACTAACATCATCACCTGAGATCACAGTTTTAAAATTCAGACTGACATCACACACACTCCCTTGTGGGTATACAATGAAGTAGGTCTCATAAAGCAGTAACTACCTGTCTTACATGTGATTAACTGAAAATATTTCTCCAGTCCATTTCAAAAGTATTGTGCAAGCTTCCTCAACATTTAGTTTCTGACCTTCGGGTAGAAAACAGTTCTCATGATGGAGCAAGACAGGTGGGATGCAGTTAAATGGATTACTTATAAGTAATTTCAGACACATTACTATGTAAATTCAAGATGTAACAGTCTGTTCCTGGGGTGTTAGAATTCTTCAGTTTACACACAATTCCAGACGCACGGGTCTGGAAACACCATTTAATTTTTTATTAAAGGGAAAAGCAATGAAGCTGCAGGGGAAAGCAGTGAGTTTTACTTCAGCTCAGAATCAAGGTACACTCATTTAACAAGGTCACACTGCAGGAGGGGCACACTTAATGAAGATGGTGTGTTTCCATCAGTGGCTATAAAGGAAAGCAGAGGGTGAGGAGGCTTGGCTGCCTCAAGGGAAGTGATAGAGGTTGTGTGCTCTTGGTTTGTGCCTGTCACCTAATTGGCTCACTCCTAATCCTAGTGAGAATATTGAGCAAGAGTTTCAATATTCAGAGCACAGAAGGGGTGGGTCATGCTTGCCATGTAAGTGAGCGGTTCGCAACACCACCCAGGAAGGCTTCCGCTTATTGCATGGCTCTGGGCATAGCAGTGAGAGCCATCTTCCCAGCACATCGTTCCCAGCATTCTCAGCACAGAAACATTTGTATCCAATCAGATCACTTCTGAATGCTGACCAATGGCACGAGTAGGGTTCAGAGCTGAACAAGCAGCATCAGAAAGGCCATGGTAGGCACCGGTTCTGTAGGGAGAGGGATTTAATAAAGAGAATGCAAGATCCCAGAGACAAGGTTGTCCCATTCAAGTAGCTTCATATGTTGAGGATGCCATGTTCAAGAGCAGGCAAAACACTGCTTGCCCTGTAGTGGCCTTTGGCTGCTTTGTGGGTTCTTCTTTCTTCTGCCCTTCTCCATCCTTTCCCCTCCTTTTAAACTTCCTAACACTAGATAAAAGAGAAAAAAAGGATGGAGAAGGAAGGAAAGAGATCTCTGAATAAAGTCAGGTATCAGAAAGAGGGCGGAATTATCCTCAGAGTATTCCAGGCTGATTATGGGTGTTGAGTTCATTGGGGGCAAGTTTGATCTTCACTATCAGGATATCTAACTTCTTCATGTTGTTGTTTCTCTTTGTGCACAACTACTTAACAAACAGACCAACAGCAACCAGCAACAATCAATGACAAAACAACAAGCTGCCATGCCTCTGAGGTTCTAGCTTTTATATATCCTCTGAAAAGTTCCCAGAATTCCAAATGTCACAGATTTGCAGAAACCCTCTGCAACTGGCAAAATCACCCCACTGCTACAGCATGAGGCGAATCATAGTCAGCTGCTGTGGACAATATGAAGCAGCCCCATATCACTCACCTGGGGTTAAAACTAAAACATATTCTTATAATTTTATATTTCTGGGTTGTTGTTTTTTTTTTTTTTAAGAAACCGACATTTCAAAATTGTCACTACATTTCCTTGTCTGAGAAACAGTCGGATTTAAAATACTAGCAACTGAGGAGCCCATCCAAAGTTCCACACCTACCCTGGTTGCACTCATAAGAAAAGCCAGAAGCATCAATTTAGCTTTGTCAAAAAAAGCAATACTGTTAGCCCAGTATATGCAATGGCTTAACCAATGGTGACCATTGAAACTCTGGGTACTCTAGTGTGCCAGGGCACAGCTTGTACACTTAGAAAGACTATCTGATTTGAGCACATCCTCGTAAGGTCTACATAGGAATTTCGATATTTCTAATACCTTCACTGTGTGCTGCAACTCATTTGTGTAGCCCAGGTTGGCCTCCAACTAGCAACTGCCCTGTGTCAGGTGATGGGATTACAGACCTGCATGGCCACACCCAGACGATGACTGCCCTGTCCACATTCTTTAATCACAGTCCTGTATGCTGTTGTTTAAGGGGAGGGAGTTAAGTTAAATTAGATCCTTCTAAATTCTTTATGTTACACATGAAAACATTCTGAAAATTCTTTGTGAAGAGTTAACTGGGAGAATTAGCAATTATTGTACCAACCTCATCCCTTTATGCAAGGAGGAATAAGCCTCTGGGAGTAGTGTTGTGAATAAAGCATTCTCCGGGCTGTCCCATTCACTCATTATTTGCCCTAAGAGAAAGCTATGAAAACTTTCAGATTAAGGGCCAGAAGGACGATGGACAGCAACCTTTATGATTATCTTGTCTGACAAAGTCACACACTGAATGGCAGAATTTTGGTTGACAACAGGCTACACATACAATAGGAATCCCATAAGATTATGATGGCGCTAAAAATATTCTTATTGCCTAGTGACACCGTAGCCTCCGAAACACAACACATTCATCTCATGTTAGAAGGAAGCCGGTGTAGATCAACCTACCCTACAATCACGTAAACAAATTTGCTGGGAAGAGGAATATGCCTGGTCATACAGAAGTATAGTAGATACCGTACGTGTAGCATAATATTTGTTGATGAATATGACTGTTATGCTTATGTAGTTAGCAAATCCAGTTCATATTTTATTATTTTAATTTTTATTTTATGTGTATAGATGTTTTTACTACATGTATTTCTGATCACTGTGTGTATGCCTGGTGTTTGCAGAGGCCAGAAAAAGGCATTAGATCCCCCGGAGTTACAGACAGTTGTTAGTCATCCTGTGGGTGCTGGGAATCAGACTGAGCGCCTCTGTAAGAGCAACCAGTGCTCGTAACTGCTAAGCCATCTCTCTGCCTCATTTTATTATTATTTTAGGGTGTACATATCACACACACACACACACACACACACATACACACACACACACACACACACACACACACACACACACAGTCCCTCAGGAAGCGTTCTAAAAAGCAGTTTCTTCACAGGAGGCTCCATGCATGTCACTGCCCTAAAGACCTTCCAAGACCTTCTAGTGGGACAAGATATAGAGCTGGGAGGCAATATTGATCATCCTTACATTGTGTAGGTCTCATCTAATTTGTGTATTTGTGTCAGTTTTCTTTTAACAAGAATGTTTATTAACTTAAAATATTTGAAAAGAAAGAAAAAGCATATATAGTAAGCATATATAGTAAGCATATATAGTAAGCATGTATAGTAAGCATATATAGTAAGCATGTATAGGAAGAAAATATATTCTGTGGTTGTGTAATGTGCTTATTATGCTTTAGGCTGCATTCATCACAAAAGCAACAAAGGGTTTAGAAACCTTAATGTTTAAAATTAAAAGTAGAAAAGGTTCTTTATGCTAAGATTAATTTATCTTAGAGGAAAATCAAATTAGTATGAATTTATTGCCCAAGTGAATGAGGGTCATAAAGGTGACAGAAAGCAGGGTGTGTCCCAAAACTTCTGCTTCAGTGCACTCACCAACTCACATGTGACTTCTGTTGTGAGAGGACCCTTTACACGTGCATCATTCTTTCTCCTTTATCTTATATATTTATTGTACCTTTTCTTTATTTAAGTATATTAGATATTCAAATGCATACTGCTGTGCTACAAAGTGCCTGTAATACAGTACCCTGCTGGAGCATCACCTAGTCTACAAGCATTGGTGTGGAGTAGACTCTCATCCACACACGTGAGACCTTTCTGTGGTGTTTTCAGTGATTAAAGCTCCTAGTTACCTATTTCTCAAATGTATGCTCACAATTAAGCATGACTCAGGGTACTTTAACATGTATCAAATATGACAACGAGAACCCTTTGGCCTTGCAGCAGAACCAGGCATTGTAAAACAACATTGTCTTGAGAGTCTTTCATTTGTTTTTGTTTTTTTTTATTAGATGTTTTCTTATTTACAATATCTCCTTTCCCAGGTTCCCCTCCAAAAATAAAAAATAAAAAATAAAATAAAATAAACAAAAACTAAAACAATCCCCCGTTCCCTCCCCCCTCCCCCTGCTCACCATCCTACCCCCTCCTGCTTACTGGCCCTGGCACTCCCCTACACTGGGGCATAGAACCTTCACAGGGCCAAAGTCCTCTCCTCCCATTGATGACAGGCTTGGCCATCTTCTGCTATATGCATGCTGCTGGAGCCATGAGTCCCACCATGTGTACACTTTGGTTGGTGGTTTAGTCCCTGGGAGCTCTGAGGGTACTAGGTAGTTCATATTGTTGTTCGTCCTAAGGGGCTGCAAACCCTTCAGCTCCTTGGGTTCTTTTTCTAACTCCTTCATTGGGGACCATGTACTCACTCCAATGGATGGCTGTGAGCCTCTACTTCTGTATTAGTCGTGTACTGTCAGAGCCTCTTAGGAGACAGCTATCTCAGGCTCCTGTCATCCAGCACTTGTTGGCATCCACAATAGTGTCTAGATTTGATGATTGAATATGGGAAGGATTCCCAGGTGGAACAGTCTCTGAATTGTCCTTCCTTTAGTCTCTGCTCCATAGTTAGCCTCTACAACTCCTTCCATGGGTATTTTGTTCCCCCTTTTAAGAAGGAACTAAGTATCCTCACTTCGGTCTTCCTTCTTCTTGAGTTTTATATGTGATAGAGGGCTAATATCCAATATATACAAAAGAATTCAAGAAATTAGACTCCAGAGAACCAAATAACCCTATTAAAAAATGGGGTACAGAGCTAAACAAAGAATTCTCAACAGACAAATACCGAATGGCTGAGAAGCACCTAAAGAAATGTTCAACATCCTTAGTCATCAGGGAAATGCAAATCAAAACAACCCTGAGATTCCACCTCACACCAGTCAGAATGGCTAGGATAAAAAACTCAGGTGACAGCAGATGTTGGAGAGGTTGTGGAGAAAGAAGAACACTCCTTCATTGCTGGTGGAATTGCAAGCTGGTTACAACCACTCTGGAAATCAGTTTGGCGGTTCCTCAGAAAATTGGACATAGTACTACCAGAGGACCCAGCTATGCCACTCCTGGGCATATACCCAGAAGATGCTCCAACATGTAATAAGGACACATGCTCCACTATGTTCATAACAGCCTTATTTATAATAGCCAGAAACTGGAAACAGCCCAGATGTCCCTCAACAGAGGAATGGATACAGAAAATGTGGTACATCTACACAATGGAGTACTACTCAGCTATTAAAAACAGTGAAGTTATGGAATTCTTAGGGAAATGGATGGACCTGGAGAATATTGTCCTGAGTAAGGTAACCCAATCACAAAAGAACAAACATGGTATCCACTCTCTGATAAGTGGATATTAGCCCAGAAGATCGGAATACAGAGTCTTTCATTCTTTGGTTTCCATGATTTTACTTCTGCTCAAATTAAACATTTCATTTGTTACCAATCTCTAAATGTCATTTCTTCCTGAGCCTTTTTCCTCAGCTTGCATCACCTCCCACACACTGTAACTGCTTCCACCACCCAGAATCAAGCAATAGTGTGTGTGCCTTCTCGGATCTGTCTCAACTTCAAATGCCTAGCACAGAAGCCACATTCTCCTCCCAAACCTCATTTCTGTCCTGCTCTTCCCACTGTCACCTATCACTCACCCAATCATTTCTCGTTCCACTCTAATTTTCAAACACAGATTCCTATAAAGTGTTCCTGGTGTCTACACGCCAATGCTATCAGACATTCTAGCGAGAATCCCGTCGTCCAGGTATGGACTTCAGTTCGCCTTGCACAGCAGTTTTCTGGAAGTAACCAGATTCTAACAGTACTTGTTTTAAAAGCCTTTTCTGCTTTCATTTCGTCTCCAAGTGTTTGAGTTCTTCAGTACCTTCCCCATCTCAGCCTGCTTGCAGTCTCGCCTCTCCACATGGCTCTTTAGACTTGTTACCCTTACCCCCTCTCTTCCCTTGCTCCCACAATCCAACTGTTGTCTTTGCCCCAAAGTGCTTTGATATGCTTCCTCGGTTCTGTTTTGTTTGAAGATACCCACCCATCTCTGAAGCCTCTCTCTAAGCTCTGGTCCAGCTCATCATGTCTGGGGGTTTCAGCTGTACTTTATTCATACTAATAATGTCATGGGTCCATGGCACCTTGCCAGTGGCTGTTCTCTTCCCTCCAAGATGACATTATTCCTGAGGAAGATGCTGTCTTGATCGCTCTGTTGAGCTAGGATTGCGTGCCCTCAGCTCAGTAGGTGCTTACTAGAGACTACGGGTAAATGTGTACTCAGTGACCAGTTCTGAATTGAGAGTGAAGGGATATGTGAGTCCTCCGCAACTGGTAAAACCAGGACTCACACTCTGCGAGTCTCTTTATCTGTAAGATGAGCTATTTTTTTTCCCATCCATGAAGTATGACAAGATTCAGAATAGGGTAAGGGAAAGCACTGTGCCAAATATAAACAAGTTCTTTCCATGTCTACTCATTTACTCAAAATCTATTGAAGAGAGAAGATTATATAATGGCAATGCCCAAACTGAAGAGACAACAGAAGTGTCATAAAAACAGATTTAACTACTACCCTGAATCCTAATGCTCCCACACCTCAATTGTGACATCGATTTAATGTGATCTGCACATAACATCATGGCACTAAATGTTAGGTAATAAGCAGAAGCCTAATACAGGGACACAGATGCACCGAAGGGAGTATGGACCTTCATACCTCGGATTCCTAGCCTCTGTCATCAAAGGGTTTTACAGCACACACACGCTCTCACAGCAATGAGAATGTAAGGGACAGACTCAGTAAGCTTATTTACATTCACAAGAACCTAGGAAATGTGCTCCGTTATACTCCTCTCGCTTGAGCGCTTGATCCACAAGGAAACCGAGGCAGGCAGCAAACCCTTGTGACACAGTGCTGCTGCGATCAGTGACTCGGTCAGGCACTCTGTCTAAATGCCATGGCCCCTTTTAAATTCTTGACAAAGGATAGTTTCCTTTGCTTTTATTCAAAATGGAGCCTAGGTGCTGATGACTCCACATGAGGTGGTTGTGTGGTCTGCTAGTCCGTTGCTGACAGAACCCACATGTCATTTGGCTGCAGTGACAAAGGTATTTTATCTATAAAGTGCATTACCTCTTTTACATATGAATAACTTCCAGCAAGCTAGGAAAGATCAAACCACTTTAACAAGATAAAATGCAACTGTTCAAATGGGAAAACCACTTAATTCTTTTGTTAGCTCATTAGAACTCCATCACACTGTCCTGGGGCAAAGGTAGAGGATTTGCCAATTCTTCCGTAGATTTTCTGGTTGTCTTCTGAAAAGTCCTGGGACACCAATTACATGTCTGTTACAATCTACAGGGCTCAGTGCTTTAACCTGCCCCAGTTCCCCTTCCCTGCTGCTGATTCCGTAGTGAGATGTTGCACTTCGCTGTGTAGCACAGCATTCGGAAAGGGATGCTCTGAAAGCACTCTCTCCCCAAAGCACATGCTCCTTTCCCCACCTCTGCAATGTCTCCAACTGCTTCTAAGCCGGAGAGGACATGTGCTTGCAGCTTAAGGATCACACTGGTCTTCACAGCTCTTCCAATCAGAAGGGCTCATTTCCACCCAATCCTCTTGCATCCAGCACGCTCTTAACTATTTTCTTAAAATGTGTTCTAGAGCACCGTATTCTATTTGAGTGAACTGCCAATATTTCCAGTGTCAGCTACTGAAGGCTTCTTAGATTACCTATTGGCTTTTATTGCTAGCTTATATTTTTATATTTAAGAATTATTTACTTAGTACTTCCCATGTGCCAGGTTCTATACTGAATTCCTACAGTTAGCATTCTGTAGCATTTCCCCACTGAGCATCTATTATATTCCATCAGTTCTAAGGAGATTAGGAGAACTCCCTAACATCTCTGAAATAATGAAATACTGTCAATACCAGCTACAGCTAAATTGTGAGAGTGGGTTTTTTTCTACATACATACAGCACTGTTAGTTCTTTAAATTGGTGACATTTTAGATTTGATGGAATTCTAAGCACTGCATTTGAAAGTTACACAAATGAAGACTCTACCCATTGAGAGGTTTGCATGAGTTTTGGTGAGTTTGCACGAGTTAATAAGTGGTTCCATGTGTCATTGGAGGGGACTCACTCATTTCTTTGACTCTATATTTCATTACTGATGTTTTATATGGTAGAGATTACATTTCTAAACTTATTAAGAAGTCTGTTATATACACTAGCTAGAATTTTCTGATCACCTCAGTTTTGTAAACCGTGTTCCGAGTGAGAGCCTGCAGTTCTACTCCTCTAGCACCTGGTAGAAAGGAATCAAGGATGAGGAAGGCATTCTTCTTCTTCTGAGTCCTTTGAAATCTAATGTGTAAGGATAAACATACACTGCAGTGAGATGCATGGACAATGACATAAATGCTTTAACATGTGTGCAAACTAAGCACAAGAGAGTGTTGTTTTAAAAAAACATCCATATCTAGAAGGAGTCACATGGAAAATCTTTAAAATGGAGATAGTACTTCAGATATCTCTTGAAGGCAAGATTGTAGGGCAGATCCTAAGAAAACCAGGAGTCCTAGAGCAGAGGGAGTCCTAGAGCAGAAGGAGTCCTAGAGCAGAAGGAGTTCTAGGACAGAGGGACTCCTAGGACAGAGGGACTCCTAGAACAAAGGGAGTCATAGGACTGAGGGAGTACTTGGATACACAATGGCATAAGCAAAAGCATTGTACTGATTTCTTCTTCCACCTATGTTGAAACAACTCATCTCAGAATAACCTTCCCATAATGACAATGAGTCAATGTGAGATGTGCATCAGGCTGGACGAACAACTCAATGATTAAGGACATTTGCTGTTCTTATAGAGCATCCATATTTGTTTCCCCACACCTATGCCAGAGGCCTTAGAACTCCCTGTAACTCCAGATCCAGGGTCATCCAACACCCTCTCCTGGCTTCTTTGGACCCCTCCATGCACACACACTCACTGGGGCACATTCATGTACACACAAGATTTAAAAAAAAAATTTAAAAGACAGGAAAAATATAACAGGCAGCTAGGCTATTTAAGCTGATGGCCATAGTGAAGATGTGAAGGAGAAGGGGAGCCAAGGTCCTAAAAAGAACCAGACACACTGGGGTGTAGTTCAGCTCTGCATTTGCTGCTGTTTTCCATCTATCTCATGGACTTTGTTAAGTTGGGTCTCCATGTGAACCAAATAGTAGCAGCCTAGGGCACAGTCTTCCTAGGACAGACAGGGAGAAAAAAAGGGCTTCTGGAGTTGCAAGACAGTGAGAGATGCAAGATTACTGTAAAAGAGAACTATAAGGTGGTTAAGAAGGTTCTGTGGGAGAGGATCAACCCCACAGGAACTTGATGTGCCAGGGTTGGGGGATACCCAGGGAACCCCCACCTCTCAGAGGAGGTGGGGAGGAACTTGTGAGGGGGGACCAGCAATTAGGATATAAAATGAATAAATAAATAAATAAATAAATAAATAAATAAATAAATAATGTTAAAATAGAATGCTCTGTATGTGGTGGAGACATCCTGGCGGGCTCAGTATCAGGTGAGGTGTCATGAATCCAATTAAACTATTGAGGTGCAAAGCTGTCTGGTGATTCAAGCAATCTGAGACTTGACTGGAGGGTCTAATTGGAGGGCAGGCGTTGCTGCTTGGGATCTACCAAGGAGAAGCATGCTTGGCAAATTACCGGAGAAGGATGCACTAGGAGTTAGAGCAGCCATCATCAAACCTTTATGATGGGGCCACTGATCTCCAGGCTGACAGCACTAGGCACACTGGGGCTGAAGGGAATGAAAGCCTTTCTCCCAGCCGTGCGAACCACGTGCGTGGGATCTCGAGGAAGGCAGTAAGACTTGGGCACTAGCAAAATAAAATTAGAAATCATGACTTTTAATCATTCAGATAAAGAGCTGAACTTGATGACCCCTAAATCTCCCATCAGTCAAAATCTGACTTTATTTTGTGATTATTTAAAAAGTAACACAGTAGTAAGTATATGATGCTATAGACAGAAAAAAGTATAGATCAAAACACCTTTAGACGGAGTATAGGTTTGCACAGTTAGACCTTTTCTGGCTTATCACGGCAGAGCTCTGTGCAAGAACAAAGCCACATGCAAATACTTAGAGGTGGAGATGAAGAGTCATTGATGGTTTTTTTAAGAATTTTACAAATGCAGTATACCAGGATTGATGCCGAAATAAGCAACCAAAGAGACGCAAAGTGGACAAACAAGTTACTGAGCCCAAAGAACCACAAAGGCCGTCACAGAAGGTCGTATTTAAAGTCAAGAAGGTAGCAATTTGATGAGCAGGTGAAACTGTTCTGGGACTGCGCAGATCAGGTGTCGCCAAGCACAGTCACAACCTAAGCTACTTTACACATGTGGACACCCTTAATTCACACGATGGGAATCCTGTCACTCACTTACCTTGAGTTTGAAATAACATTTTCAAATAAGGGGATGATATGGGTTTGCACATACAGTACTAATGTATACATTTTTGAAAAAAATAGGAAAAGTATAAATAGAATGGTGGTTTGCTTTTTTTTTTTTGTAAAAGTAAAATTAGCATTCAGTATGAAGAATTTGCATAGGCCTCTTTTATATTAATAGCATTCTGGGTAGGAGTGGAACTCATTTCTTCAAGAACTCCATCACATTTGACTAGCAAGAGTACATCATTCTGTGAGAACTGTAACTATTAATTCAGCCAAAATATACAGACAAGGAGTATAATCTATCAAAGGCATTACCATACACCCCGGGGGCAAAGCACTACTTGTGAAATAATTAAATCTATAATAAGAAGTACATCTTATTCAACAAAAAGATGTGGACGTTTGCAGATATACCACAAGTAGAATGCCAATGGAAAATTGTTACATTACCTAATTTTTGTGGGAAATGGTATGTCCAGACAGCTTATTAGCTTCAAGAAAATCTGTCCCTAGAAAATACTATAAACATAAAATCCCTGGTGAGTTCAAGACAACTCTGCATGCTCTAGATTGACATCACAGCCCCGCTGCTCTTAGGTAAATCTATGACTACGGACAAGTTTTCTTGTGAAATGGCGGAGGCAGTTTAGCTGCATCAACTGTGGGCCTCACACGTGGCTGCATAACGAAATGTGAGGATCACACAAAAACAGTAATGCCGGGGCTAGAGAGATGGCTCAGCCGTTAAGAGCACTGACCGCTCTACCAGTGGTCCTGAGTTCAAATCCCAGCAACCACATGGTGGCTCAAAACCATCTGTAATGGGATCTGATGCCCTCTTCGGGTGTGTGTCTGAAGAGAGCAACAGTGTACTCACACACATAAAATAAATAAAAATAAATCTTTTTTTTTAAAAAAAAAACAGTCATGCTAAAAATTATAAATTCACAATAACCACAAATTAATTCGAAATAAAACACATAATGAACCCAAAGTGCATTTGCCTGCAATCACCTGCGCAGCATCTGGAGCCTTCACTGCAGCCCCCGTTCTGAACACACCACGCAACACAACACAGCTGCCCAGCAGGGAACACCAATCACAGTGCCCCAAACACATCGATTTAAGTCTACGGTGTGTCGCGAACTGCAGGGCTTTTGCTGCACTTGTGAAATTTTCTGCTCTTACAGAAGCACAATGGTTCAATGATGCGAAACAAAGACATGAGTTTTTTTCTACTGTTATTCTTCAGCATGTAAGTACACTAGCTTATCTTTATATACTATATTAGAATCCTTGGTTAGTATTTTGTCCCCAGTAAATAGTAAATTATATGTAATCAAATAGTTGATTTAAAATAAATGTTTTATGATTATCAATAAGTATTTGATTTGTATATCTTTTTTTGTGCCTATACACCTGGGATTTCACACGTATCTTGGGTAGAAAAGGGTTAAAAGTGGAAATTATTTGAGTAATCTTGAGGTAGAGAATGTGCTCCCTAGTATCTACCTTCTCCGTGTAAACAGCGATGCCTCTTCCTTCTGATACGTACTTAATCTAATAAAGGTTTTCTGAGTTCATCTAATAAGTTAGGTGCTAATTAAATATATAGTCTGATACTGAAAAAAAATATTTTTGTAGAAAGAATGCCTTGGCTTCTTTCCCCTCCCCAATGTGGTTTCCTGACTGAAGGGAGGTAGAGTATATGGAGGTGGAGCTCTGAGTATTAGAATAGCCATTCTGCCCCTCAGAGGGTGGCTGCTGACTGGCTTCTCCCCAGTCTGCTCCCTTCAAGACCTGTGTGGGAGCTACGCAAACTCCACTCTGGGAGCTCGTGTGTGTGTGTGTGTGTGTGTGTGTGTGTGTGTGTGTGTGTGTGTGGTGTGTGTGTATGTGCTGCTGTAAGACTGAGGCGACTCTGAACTGAGGTTTCAGGGGAGTTGCTTAAAGGAGAGTCACTGGGCAGTGGAGAGGATTACATCATACTCCTCTGTGGTTTATCCCTGCTCCCAGTGACCCTGACCAATGAGACCCACTCATGGATGATCTGAGGTTCCTTGTATACATGTTTTCCCCTGAGCCTGGAGCACTGTTAAAAAACCAGACCTCCACACCACTTGTGGGTGACGTGATAGGTACCCCGACAGCATCCTATGTGCATTCTCCACAGTCTATAGAAGGGTGATGTGTTTGCTGTGCCAGAAATTTTTATTCTTCAAAAAAAGATGGATAGAATTTGAGACTGAGACTCATAGGGCTTTGGAAGGACTGGGTCCTCAATCAGTTTTCCTGCATGACCACACAATCTGTTGTTGTTTGCTTATTTATTTTAGTATATGGCATCCACCAAGTAAGCTAATCTAGAGCTGAAATCTGAGCTGTATGTGTGTTTATAGTTATTATTTAAATTGGTTAAGTGGTAAATGGGGTGAACTGCTAATAGGAGACAACAGAAAAGGCCTTCACAACCCAGAGAGTTGCAGTTGCTTTAACATACCATTACAATAGGTTCTAATATATTAACCTACTCAGAAACCTCATTTTTAACACCGAGTTCCCACTTATTCTCAAATTCACAAAATCCACTGTAGCAATTACACACCAGCTTTTCAAACAGTACCTGTAAAAATGTTGAGCAGGCTCAGGGTAATGCGAAGGTTGAAAAAGAACTCTACTTGGCATCACTAAGGAAAATGGCCTTTTCCCCTCTTGCTTATATATTTTCACCCTATGACTAGATTAGGAAACTTAAGTACAAAAAGCTTTTGTAAGTAAGAGGTCACTATTTAATATGCTAGCTCAGTTCAAGAAAGTAGAGATATCAGGTGGCAGGAAGCAAAATTACGAGAGTTATTTAATTAATGAGACTTTCTATTTTAACTGAATTGCGTTGTAATTTGGTGGAGAGGATTTCAAGAAAGTCACGAAGTTCAGCCTTCAAGAGTAATGGCTCCTTAATTCGCAGAACACAACTTAGGATCAAGCATCCCTTCACGCATTCATTGGGTAGAGTCCTAGGAGGTGCAGCAGGGCGTGCACTCCAAGATGAGCCTGGAAGATTTTTGTTCCTTCTTTTAAATACTTCCTCTTAAATCTAGATACCTCCCACCATGTAAAAACCACCTAGAGAGGTGAGTTAATCAGGATATTGGTTGACATCCTTAAATATTGAGGCCCATCACAAAATCTACATTAGTTACCATTATACAGGGGCTTTGTGCACAGAACTCTTCACAGGATCGAATGTGTATGTGTGTGTATTTCTCTTTCTGTGTGTGTGTTATTGTTTTGGCATCAATATCAAATATTCCAGATGCATAAAAGTTGTTTAAATAATTCTACTTTAAAATTTTGGCCCTGGGTTTGGAACAAGCCTAAACCATCTAAGGCAAGGAGCAAAGAACATTTAGAAAGGAAAGGAATTCAGGGAAGGAGGAGGCTGGACTGGGTGGAGGGTCAGGAGGCAGTGAGGTCAATGTGAGCCTCTTGCTTGGTTCCTGGCCTACTAGAAAGTCCTTGTAAGATCTAACTAGGAGAGTGCTTGGCTTATGTCTGTATTTTCAGAAAGTGTGTTGTGTGCTAGCTGGGGAGTAGACTGGAATAGTAACTGTCAACTAACTGTCAACTATGGGGAGGGAGGACAGAAATTCAGATCACTTGAACTCATATGGTAGTAATGCTGGTGGTCAGGTGAAATTGTCTTCAGACTACATTTCTTTCAATGATTAATCACTCTAGTTCATGTGTATTCAGTTCTCAGAGTTGATCTGTGACTACATTACATCCTATAAGAGACAACAGCTCTGATTGAGAATATACTATGTCCATTTTACAAACATAGCTCCAAAGTTGGGGTTAAAGTTTGACTTGGTGAGCTCTCAGGCATCTGGCCCAGCCAGACACTCAGTTCTTAGTGCATGGCTCTTGCCTTTCCCCTCCTAGAAAGGTGGCAGGCAGGGCAAGCATGCTCACCAGCTGGTTGACTTCAGACTTCTATCTCCAATCCCCTATGGCTTTGGTGTCAGTGAGCCATCTCCACCACTACCATCTATTCTGTGTCCTATCTAGGTAATGACAGTTGTGTGAGTGAGATGAGGATATGTCCTAGTGGTAAAAACAATATAGTATGTCACCCTCTTCAGAGTGAAAGACGACAAGGAACACAATACATAATTATCATATGTCATTTCACGGCATCATTTTGGCACAATCATTCATGGCTCACTGCTGGTTCAAACTCACAGCATACTCTCTAGCACTCACTGTGCACACCATCTCCTGAGCTTATTGCTGGTTGCCAGAATTCCGTTATTACTGTGGAGCCACTAATTCACGACTCAATAATATTTGCTGAACATGTGGCCTCCATCATTTTATTGCTTTAGTCCTTGAGAAATTAATAAATTAAAACTACTATACGTTTTCAAGTGGGATTTTTGAAACTCTCAAAACAATCACATAATTCTTTCGCCATTAATAATGAGCCACGCGACAGAAGAACTTAGGGAGAGAAGAGGGCAGGCAAGGTGCAGAGACATTACAGCTGGGCAGGAGTAGGCAGCGTAGGTGGCACTCACAGTAGGATGCTGACAAATAACAATAATACATCGCACATCTTAAGAAGCAAGGAGAATGAACTCTGAATGTTTATCCTGTAAGCAAATGATAGACATTTGAAGATTCACTTACACCGGCTCAAACAAAACAATGGACACATACAGTGAAACATCACATTATACCACACTCATATATGTAGATTTTATGTATCAGCTAGAAAATACAAAATTGATTAACACACCCGTGTTATATAATTGAGAAAAATAAGATCACATAAAATAGGAATTCTGTGGGGGTAGGGGCTGCAAAGTCTCCACTGTGCATCTTACAGTCCTTGGAAGAGGGGACTTGCACCACATAGTTTTATTTCTTGTAATATTTTTGTATGAATTAAAGGGCAGTACTGAGTTGCAGCAACAGCAACAAAACAACCTTGAGGTGACTCTCATCCGGAGCAGCGGCTGTCAGTCTTGGCTGTCAAGCTTAGCATCATCCCAGGGCTCACCTCATGCCACACTGACCCCATATCAGGCTCTCTGTCGACTGGCCTGGGGAGCCACAACTTTCCACTGTGGTGCTGACTCTGGTTTGCAACCAGGGGGAGGAAACTGATGGAAACCAAGATCCTATTCAGGAGGGTCCAATGATAGAAAATGAGACCCAAAGGAAGGGAGTGGCCTTCTGAGGGTAGAACCACAAATGAAAACAGTTTCCTGAGTGCTGATGCTATTTTGCACTTAATAGCCCCAAACACAGAACTATGTAGTGGGGGGGGGGCAGCACAATCATAGCTGGACGGTTCTATCATTTCCTGCTTTGGATTCGCCACCTCCTGCGACTTGTCTCAGCTGCCAAACTATCTTGCAGCCATGCGATACCCATAAGCTGGGATGAAACAGCTCAGTGTCAGTATCGCCACCAATACCTGAAACGTGGTTTTTTCCTCCAGTGAGAGCTTGCGAAAAGTTCACCAACTGGCTATAGGACAAAACGGACACCCCGGAGACCTGCGCTGCAGCCAAACTTGGAAAGCCTTTGACTAATGGAGCCATTCTGGAGCTTGAGCTGAGCTACCTCAAGAGGTTCCATCGATGTTAGAGGGAGGCAAAAATACCACAGAAAAAATATGGGGTATCAATGAAATTTCAAAACATACTATTGACATTTTAAAATCTGCAAATATATGTATATTTGCATGATATACACAGAATATACATGTTTATACGTACCTATTATACTTGTATGTGTGCACGTGTATTTGTATGCACCACTTCCTTTTGCATCATTGTGACAAAACACCATGACCAAGGTAACTTATAGAAGGAAGGGTTTAGGTGGGGCTTACCACTCCAGAGGGATGGGACTCCACTGTCACAATAGTGAGGCACTGGTGAGTCATGCACCGAATCAAGCAGGCACTGCAGCAGGAACCACTGACCACATATCTCCAACCAAAGCAGCAAGCAGAAGCAGCATACTAGAGGAGGTGCATGGCTTGTGAAACCTCAAAACCCACTCCCAGTGACACACTTCCTCCAGCAAGGCCACACTTCCTCAATGTGCCCAAGCAGTATCACTAACTGGGTATCAAGTATTCAGATGCCCCCAAATATAAGAAAGATCTTTTTCAAACTACCACCATGTATAAATGAATAATTTTACTTTTTTATTTTTGCTTTTGTTTTCTTTTTGGTTCTCCAAGACTGAGTTTTTCTGTGTATCCCTGGCTGTCCTGGAACTCCTCTGTAATCAAGGATGGCCTTAAAATCAGAGATCTGCCTGCCTCTGCCTCTCAAGTTATGGGATGCCACTCCCACCCAGCACTTGATTTAAAAACATTTTTTAACCTTTCTTTTTATTCACTGAATACGGGTCTTCCATCTACGAGTCTGTGTGTATACCACATGTAGTACCATGGAGCCAGAAGAGGGCGTTGGATCCCCTGGGACCATTTGGGAATCAACCCTGGATCCTCTAGAAGAATAACCAGTGCTCCTGACCACTGGGCCATCTCTTCCAGCCTTACCTTAATTTTACTTTTCATCTTTTCAGAAGAAGTCAGAGAACTTTTAAATCTTCCACCTGGAAACTGCTGCATGGTAGTTCTAACAAACAGCACAATGAAACTCTGGCTCTTTGAAAAAAGTTTTGTCTATTTGGCATATGTGTTTCATTTAAAATAACTTTAAAGACATATATATATGTTTATTCATTGGGCTGGATGACAATAAACAGTGCACACATCTAACCACAGACACTTTTTTATGTTCTTCAGTCTGTCACCAGCATGCCCTTTTCCTCTTAGAGGAAAACTGAAACAGGAACCTACTTTTTTTTTTTTTTTTTTACAAAATATACATTTGTGATAGGAGTCTCAAGTGAAACTGTAATGGACTACATGTGTATGAGCCAAAGGATAGGAGAATGGAGTTTAATGTCAGAATTAGGATTTCCTGTGAAATTAAGATCACCATATAATGTAATCCATCTTTCCGGTCTCTAAGCTCTGTGTGTCCAGGGCTCTTCAAGCCTTGGGAAACTTAACCATAGATGAAGAAAGGTCTAGAAGTCTTGCTTTCACAGGGCTTAGGTTCTGTCAGATGTTGGTGAAGAGGTCAATAGCGGTACGAAGACAAAAGGTGTTCTGAGGGTGAGAAGCTGCGGCGGCTGCTGCTGTTCTCATTGGAGAGGGCAAGGGTGTGTTTGTGTTGAGGCCAGCTGGGGAACAGAACTAAATGGACAGCTAGCTGGATGAATCACTTCTGTAGGAAGTAGAGAGTAGAAAACAAAAGGAAAGGGGGAGAAAAGTGGTGTGTGTGTGTATGTGTGTGTGTGTGTGTGTATGTAAGTGTGTGTATAATGTGTGTGCACACACATACATGCACACTGACAATGTGCCTGAAGGTCCACAGTGCATCGGTGAATGAAGCAAAAGCTACAACAGACACAGCAAGCTGATTGTTAAAAAACAGAGGATTTCCTAGGGACCTGTATCCTAATATGGCACCTATTACCTGCCAGACCCTAACAAAGGCACAGTACACACTGTCCTAGGAGTTGTACATTTAGTATAACATTATTTTTAAATTTAAAAATCCCCGCTGTTATTAAATATATGTTCACACCTTGCATATAAAAGTGCCAAGCACATCAGAAGGCAGGTTCCTGCTCCCTGAAATGGGCAAGGGTGCACAACCCAGTGCATCATGGGACAGGCCAAACAGAGAAGAAAACCTTATGTACAGAAATTAATTCACCATTTGAAGCAATGAGGAAAATTGTTTTTCTTTTATCGTAGGAAAACTAGGAATTTGAGCTTTGATATGACTCAGTGTGTAAAAATGCTTGTTGCCAAGCCTGGAGATCTGAATTCAGTCTTGTGCCCACATGGAGGAAAAGAGCCATCTCTCAGAAAGTTGCCCTCTAATCTCCACACACAAGACATGGCATGTGCACTCCCACACATATATCCATACCTATACATACTAAGTAAATAAATAAATAAATAAATAAATAAATAAATAATGGAGGAAGGAAGGAATAAGATTAGATCTAACCACAAGTGTTAATATATTATTGCACTATAGGAAGCATATTTATCTTATCACAAATTAAACTACTGAATGATTAGTCCATCCAAGTTTAAAATAAGAGCCCATGTATCCTGAATCCACTAAAAGGCCTCCATTTAACACAACACTCATAACTAGAGCTTGGAACAATCCTGCCTTGCAATTTGACTTGTTTCTAAGAGTTTTGTGTTACAGCAAGCCCTCAAGGCTTGAGATAGTCTAAAGATTTGAATTTCACCTTAACTAAAGTTTAGCATCTTTCAATTTAGGAAAGACACCGGACCCCAACAACTTTTAGTCACTCAGCAATAATACGGTCCCCTTTAGAGAATATAAAAAAATGAAATACCTCCTTTGGGGATAAACTAAAGACTTTTAGGTGTTGTCAAAATACCAGTTCTTTACACGCCATGGTTCCAGAACTGTGCCTGCAATGGTTGAGCCTCTTCCTTTTAAATGAGGAGACCAGCTTCTAAGACATTAACTCCACACCAGAGGTCTAATCACCCCTTTCCAGAAGCCACAAGGATGAGCTCTGCAGAAAAAGCTCCAAGCTCTTTCATGATCTTTCTAGATTTCACGGCCAATCAAACTTTCTTTCCTGAGAATTCAGGGGATTTCTAAGGAGAGAGAAACCTAGAATGATGGCCAAATTCTTACTAATGGTTAGGAAGAGGCGGGTAGGAGTCCTTCCAAATCCCCCACACATGGAGTTCTATGACTGAAGATGTGTAAACCAGTCATTCAGTTTCTGGAAATGCCTAGGCCATATAAAGTTACACTGCCAAGAATGTTATTTAACACCGCTGATGAATTATGGCCTTTAATAACAGAGGTTGCAGTTCCTGGCTATTGGGCTGCTGTCTGCCAGGAAAGATGGGGGAGAGTTAGGGTTTAGTGTAAAATAAACAAGGACATATAAACTAGCCAGGAGGTGATTGGGTGTGTGAATTTAAGGCCAAGCATAAAGGATAGAGCTTATATATGAATCTTAGCAGAAAGCCAAAGTGAAGGCAGAGAGCTAAAGAGGAGATGATGTGATCTCAGGTCTGGGAAAGCCCTTAAGGAGTTACTGGCACTTCAGAATGCCCAGGGTCCCTAGTCTGGCCCAATCCAGTGCCAGAGGAAGCTTGGCATCTCAAAGAAACTCCTTCCATTTCTAAACACTTTTACAGTGCAAATGTTTCACCTTTTCTGTACCACATCTGTTTTTTGCAGTTTCATCTCCCCACCCATAGTGGGATCATGATAAAGCTGAGGTTGCAAACATGCTCAACTTGTGCAGAGGCTGAGAGCACAAGCAAATGGAGCTGGCCAGATGCCATGAGAGGTGTTGGGGACTTAGGCCAGCTAGAGAGCACGGATCACATGCTAGAGAGAGAGCACGGAGCACATGCTAAAGGCAGCTCACGTCTTGCCAGGGAGGGAGACAGGCATGTGACTGATTTTTCTGATCAACAAAATTTTAAAAAGTGAATTTTAGTTGATATATCCTGATGTTTTAAAAGCATAAAGAATACATTTCTAATAGTTTTCAGAGATCAAGTCATCCACAATTTACATTCCATAAAGAAG
The DNA here is from genome assembly GCA_019843815.1 of Montemys delectorum. NCBI lineage: Eukaryota > Metazoa > Chordata > Mammalia > Rodentia > Muridae > Montemys > Montemys delectorum. Next base: position 36,599 of record JADRCD010216414.1, read on the forward strand.
AAAACTACAATCAAAGACAGAAAGTGACTGGGCCAGGCTAAATGAAGACCTGGAGGCAGATGTGGAGGAGAGCCTAAGTGTACGGTCCTGTCAGACATGCTGTTCCACAGCCAGTGAGGGGTTTGCCTTCAGACACATTATCACACTGTGAAATAGGAATGAAGCCTACAGCATCGTCCTGTACTCAATGTTAACTGACCACTGTCCACAGTTGGTTTTTGCAATAGCTTTTGAGTTGAGAGGGAACATTAGGAAATGGCTATAAACATGCATCTAGGCTATGAGCATAGACACCACGGGCAGGGAACCCACATCTGTGGCTAAGTTCTATGACTTACTGTCTGTGGTCATCTGGAGAAATGGGAATGGTCAGGGGAACTACTCCAGCACTGCCAAAGGTAAGTTAAACACAAAAGTTCTAGGGCTATCACCGGCACAGAGTACGGATGACCTGGTCCATGTTAGAATTACCCTAGGAAAGAGCTGTGGTATGCTGAGAGCCCCCCATGGATCTTAATAGAAAATATCAAATAAAACTGCATGATGGACACTCTAGAAACACGAGAGCCCTAAAAATTGATTTCAGCAAAGCAGCTAGCTCCTATATGGAGGTCGGGCAGAAGCCATTAAAGCAAGGTCAGTGAAGGTAGCAGAAAGCCATGCAGTGGAGTATTAGGACATATCTGCCTGCACAGGCAGGACTTCCATGATCTCCTTGCTCCTTCTAGACATCACGGGTATGTGTGTATTCTCTATTTGCCTCCTATCCAAGAACTGAAGATGATCTGCAGCTTCTGCAGCTTCCCCCCACCCCCTATCTCTCAGGTGCCATCAAAATCCTTCCTGGGCAGCTGGAAATGTATCTACCTCTTAACTATGCACCAGTGGTGGATAAACAGAAAGCTAACAACTGAAGTCTTTGAAACAGGGGAAAGATATAACTTCTTCCAGATGGTAACTCAGATACAGAGAGTCGCACACATGAGGATTCACCACAGGCGACATGCATGAACTCACTCTGGTGACAATAAAGTTTTGGCCTAGAGAAGGCACTGGTGTAATCAGAGATCAATAAGAAGCTCTCTAATTATCAGGAGAGCCCAACATTCTCTTTCAGACAATGGAGGTGGCCAATGGAAATGCGGTGACTGCTCTGTCTCTAAACATTAAGGTTACTAGAGGCTTGGTCATCCAGCGAATTTGGTGGCTAATTCCACAGTTTCTGTTTGTTGCCATGTGTCACCGAGTTATCAATTAACATTGGGGTTGGGGAGAGGACCCAGTGGATCAGGTGTTTGCAAGCATGACAACCTGAGTTCAGATTCCCAGCAACCACATACAAAAGTTACACCCGAGGAGGGAGGCAGGTGGATCCTAGGGGACCGCTAACCAGCCAGCCTACCCAAAATGTCAAGCACCGCCGCCAGTGAGGGATCCTTGCCAAGTGCCAGCTCAGATGTAGCTAAGATACAGATATCTACATACTAAAATGTGTAAAACATTCACCCAATAAGCAGTTCAGGCAGACACTGCAGTCCTCTGTCACAGCGTAGGATGCTCAAGCGCTGAGAGCTTGACTAAGTTGCTCATAGTCACACAGCATGAAAAACAGCAGAGGTTTACAAGGCAAGCGCTCTCCTCTACACCTGTGCTCCAGTTAACAGGTTCTCTACAAAGGCCTATAGAAAGCCTGGATGTCCTGCCCTCAAAGGACCTGGAGGAAGGCTCTTGGGCAGGCACCAGACCACGTCCATGAGGCCTCGCTGCCTTTATCTGCATCTAGATCTTTGAGTCAAGGCTTGCACAGGGGAGGCAGTGTTCCTGGACAGCCCTGTGCTCTGGTCCGTGGATACATTCTCCAGAGGTGCTGGACCTCCTTCCCCTCTATTGATGGTCTGTAAATGCAATTATCTCCACCTCTCTTGGGCAAAAGCTACATGAATTAAAAGTCTAGGAAAGAACAATGAATGGCTGATGTAAGGGGAAGGAGAACAAAATGAAAGGGGAAAAATGACTTGAGAGCATGTTTTAAAGAAGTCACCGTTATGTCAGGCCCAGCGGCACAAGCTTATAATTCCAGGGCTCTGCGGCTGGTGCTAGCGGTTTGTGAGTTTGCAGCCAGCCTAGGCTGTATACAAGACCATGTCTACAAAAAAGTAACTATCCATCAAAGTGGAGCTGTAATGAAGACACTGCCCTTGATGAAAAGGTGGTTAACCATAAGCACCAATGAGGAGGTTCCAGAACTGACACATCGTGACTATGGGAAAGGATTGGAATTGACTTAGACACTTAAGAAATGCCCTCCTCTGCTTTCTATTGCCACAGTCAAAAGCAACCTAGGGAAGATAACATGTTCATCGTATAACTATCATATCACAATCCATCACTGGGAGAGGGAAGGACAGGAATTAAGACGTGGAGGTAGAAACATGGAGGCAGGCTGCTTAGTCGCTCTCTTGGCAGGGTCATGTTTCCTATAGCTCCCAGGATCATCTGCTCAGGCACTGACCATGCTGGGCTGGCCCCGCTCATATCAATTACTAATCACAAATAGACTTGATAGACTTGCCTGCAGGCCAGTCTTGTGGGGTATTCTCTCAACTGAGGCTCCCTCTTCCTAGGTGACTCTCGCCTGTGCCAAGTTGACAAAAAGCTAATCAGCACGAGGAAGGGATCTGGCAGTTCCTTAAAAGCCATAGAGTGGCCATGCAACCAGGGAGTCTGCTTTTCAATATAAACCTAGGAGACACACACACACACACACACACACACACACACACACACTCACATACACTCACACACACACACTCACACAGATACACACACACACAGATACACACACATACACATACACACACAGATACACACACACATACACACATACACACACACAGATACACACACACACAGATACACACACACACACTCACACACACACACACACTCACACACACACAGATACACACACACA
>JADRCD010216415.1:0-25188 GCA_019843815.1 Montemys delectorum
TCTTCTCTACAGTTTGAGTTACAGTTAGAAACATCAATGCCTCCTGGTAAAACTCTGATGTGATGAAGGACCCATGATTGATGGTGAGCAATTTGAAATGTAAGAGTACCTCTATAGAAATGGTTCAACGATAGCCTATCACAATATAACACCTTGAATGCACCAGACCTCATCAAATATGAAAGGTGCACATACCTGTGGATAACTGAAGGAACTTCTCATGTTAAGGCAAAGACAGATATACTTCTATAATTTAGAAGTTACTTGTTAAAAGCATAGTATTTCCAACCATCACACACAGCTTTCTCTTGTGGCCTCTTTCATTTTCCCCAGTTGATTCCTAGAATACCAGTGAGCAAAATCTGAGCTTTCATCTTGTGTGCTCATACTTGATAGCTGAAATTGATGCATGGCAGAAGCATGGGAAAATGTCACATTGAGTACTCATCAGGCAGAACTGTCATCTGCTTCACTCTTCTGAAAACAGATTTTTAATGTACTACCTTGAGGTCTTCCCAATGCTGCAAATGAACACCATAGACTAGCTGGCTTTAGCAACAGAATTATTTTCTTCTAGTGCTAATGGCTAGCAGATCACAAACAGGGAGACATGGCTGGACTCTAGGAAGGGCTCTTCCTAGTTTGGAGACAGAACAGCTTTGATGATGGAGAGACAGAGTCTCTCTTCTTAGGTGAGCATTAATGTCATCATGGATGTCTTTATTCTCATGACTTAATTATGCCTGCCAAAACAAACAAACAACTCTCATCTACAAATCCTACCATACCACAGCTTTAGGAGACACAAAAGAATTTCAAGGATGAGAGACCATTAGCATTTAGAACAGTGGTTTTTAACCTTCAAATTGCTGCAACCGTTTACTACAGTTCATCTTGTTGTGGTGACCCCCGACCCATACAATTATTTTTGTTGCTACTTCATAAATGTAATTTTGCAACTGCTATGAATTGTGATACAAATATCTATGTTTTCCAATGGTCTTAGATGACCTCTAAGAAAGGGTGGTTTGACCCCCTTAGGGGTCATAACTCACAGGTTGAGGCTTCTAAAATCAAAGTATTACGTACTAGCCCTCATTTATCTTCTAAGATGCACTGATCCTTGAATAAAAAAAAATACTTCGTTGTTTTTCTTTTTTTTTTTAAAGTCTGACATTTGCTGTGAAAAAGGGGATCTGGCCTTGATGACTCCACTCTACCAGCTTGTTTCATTGAAATAAAATTCACAGTTTTATTTGAACTAGAAATTTCAATGTGAGACATTATTAAAGAATGGCACAATACTCATTGTGCTATTCCTATTGATGCAATAGGAAAACAGGAAGAAGCTGAGTAGATAAACCAAGCCATAAAACATGCATAGTCACATGCTTACAAAGATCTAAGGTACCTGCTTATACACAGAAGATATCGTTCATCTCCTTGCTAATGATTACAGTTTGATATTGCTAGGAGACAGTACTCTGATAAAGCATAAAAACCACATTAGTTTCCATGTTCTTTCTGTTTTCAGCTAATCTTATTCTAAAGGCTTCCTGAAGACATTAAGACACAATGAATGTTTTCTTTGGATGGAAATTGATCAGCACACTAAGTTCTTCAATTACATAGCAAGCTGCTGTAAACAACTCTGCAAAAACAGTTGCTTTCAATTTTTGCCTCTCATTTGTTTACCATTATTCTGCAGCTGGAATCCAATACCTTGCTTGAAAAATGGTCTAGATCACTATAGGGCTGAGAAAATAAGACCCAAGTCAAAAGTCAAAACATACATGTCTTATTACATACTTATGTATATATAGCAATTATTCGTGGAAAAAAGTGATTCCTCTTATAGAAATATCTACCTACTGCTAAGTGCATGTACTAAGTTAGGAAAGGGTGCATGGTCTTGTTATCTATTATCAAATATTTAATTTATATAAAATGAGTGACTGTGAACTACACATTTAATTTCCCATCAGTTAGTTAGGAATGTGGGCAAAGCTTAACTTGGTCCTTTTCTCTGGCATCTCTTTTTTTTCCTCTAACATCTCTTGCAAGGTACAGTTGATATATCAGCCAGGCTTGTTGAGGGTCACATACGGGGATAGGATCCACTTCCAAGTTCATATGACAAGATCTAGTTCTTCACAGGGTACTGAGTTTTCTTAACCTGTAAATGCCTCTGTGTATGGAAGTTTACTTCATCATCCAGCAACAGGATGTCTGTTAGAATGGTCAGAAGTTATAATCACCTGTATTTTAATGACTACTGTGGCATCTCATAATCCTAGATATGTGCTAATAATTAGAAACAGCCTATGCCAAAGAAAAAATATTACACACAATGTGGATGCTAGGATTTGGGAACCATTAGGGGATATCATAGCAGTCTTTATGCATACTAGACATAAACAAACATGGGAGGCCATTTTCTAACAGTCCTCTGGGAAATGTGACTTTTATGCTACTTATGTCCAGGCCAGTCCAGCACAAAACAGACTTATTTAAGTAGTAGCTACACAGTGTTTGCTTTATATACATAATTTATTTTCTATGAAATGTTTTTTCTCCAAAACTCTGTAATCCTCAGCAGCTTCTCATCTGTAGGCTAAGAAAGTGATGATCAAGTTACAACTTCAGGTAACTGGGTTAGTGTTATTTTAACTCATGCAGTATACACATGAAGCACATGGGCTTGATCCCAACAGCACTGAAACATGTAAACTTCTAAATTTAACTTCCCAGAGAGTCCCAGAGGAACTATACACATAAGCTCAAAAAAGATTGAGTTCAAACACCTTCATAATTCTAGCATGAATGTTGTGAAGACCGTAGAAAACATAAGGAGAAATTGGCTTATCTCTCTTGGAAAATTTTCAATGTACAAAACTGTGCTGTTCAAAATGAATGTTTTGAATCACTGTCTGCCTGGGCAGAAGCCTTTGGAGGCAGAGGCTCAGATGCAGTTAAAAGGTTAGAACCATCATGACTGGAATACTGTGCATCTACAGTGAAACCATGAGACTATCATTACCAACATCTTGGTCTTAAGCCTTCTAGGCTTCAGAGTTGTGAGATGGAAATGTCTGTTGTTCAAGTGATCCAATCTCTTATATCTTGTTATAGACAATGGATCAAGGGATTAAGATAAAGAGTACTAGTCTCACTTCAAGAATTTTAGAGCTTATGTAACACAGAAATGAAGACAGTGTTCTACCTAAGTCCTGAGAATAGTGGTTCACCTAATAAAATCAAAGAGTAAAAGGGTCCCATTTACCATCACCAGACATACAAGTGTCATATTTTAAGTTTAAAACTGACAGTATGTGTGAAAATTTTGTCTAGGCTCCACCACACAGTAACCTGGCAACAGCCAGGTGTGCTTGACTCACTGTAAAAAGGGCTGCTTGCTCCCTCCTCTCTCTTCCTTCTCTCACTCTGTCCTCTCATCCCTTCTGCCTCCAATTCCTCTCCCCCCTCTCTCTCCAAGTACTCATGATTAGCCTCTACTCCTCTACTTTCTTCTTGCTCTCTCTCTCTGCCTTTCTTTGTCTCTACTACCCTCTCAACTACCCTCCCCATGCCCTGAATAAACTCTGTTCTATACTATACCATCATGTGGCTGGCTGCTCAGGGGGAAGGGATGCCTCATCATGGGCCCACAGAGGCATCCCCTTCTCCGATACCTGACTGAAAATCCACCAAACATATTCCTTCTCTCTTTATTTTTATAAAGCACAACATTATGCATGTTCCTTTAAATTCTCCTTCACATTTCCACTGGGAATCTACTCTGAGTTTAGCATATATTAGGTGTCAACTGTAATTTGATCAAACAATGTGTTATAATAGTAAACAAATATTTGCTTGTGAGATATGGAGAAATACATTTAGATCAAGGAATCTGACAAGTAAACAAATGAATATTCCAAAGGCACAGTACACATTTACAATTTTCAGAACAAGATGGCTTCCATCCACTTATCTGTTTTCTGCCTATGCTCAGAACAAATATTAGTTCTAGAAATTGTGTGATAGATGAACCAAAGTGAAACCTGGCAGGTGATAAGGGAGAGCCCAGCTGACTGGCATAGGGATCCAGCCCAGGAAGAAATGGAATAGTGCCCAGGAGTCTTATCTTCTACTATATAAAGAAGACATGCAATTAGACCTGGTATATTCCAACAACACCCAAACGAGGGGTGTGATAGATACCACTTCCTAGAACTGGATAGAAAACCTGACCACAACTACCAAGAAAATAAACTGCTTGTACAATCAGAAACACAACCAAGTGGAAATTGTGGAAGTGAAAATGCAGGTATAACAGAAAAATAAAACCTTTGTCCATGGACTCGGTTGCTGAATAGAGATGTTAAGGAATAGAATGTATGACATTATAGATCAAATACCAGAATTTATCTAGTGTTTACCATATTGAAAGACTTTTTTAAAAAGTAGATAAATGACTCAGAAACAACTACAGCAATCACTGGACCCCTAAAGGAAAAGAAAAGGAACAAAAACAATTATTAGCTGAAAACTCTTGCATTTGGTGCAAGACACAAAGTTGCACATTTGTAAAAATCAGTGAACTCTAAGTGGTATGTACCCAGGGGCATCAACAAAACACAGCATAATTAAATGTGTGAAAATGAGAGTAAAAAATAATCTTAAAAGCAGAGAGAAATAACACATTTCACTTTAGGAAATTGTAACCAAAATATTAGATTTCACTTGAAATAACAAAGTCCCCCCAAGATTAGTACCTTATTGTCAAGCAATAAAAGAAAAAAAATTAGCCAGGGTTCATCTCCACACTTGGAAGCAGGATCTGGTAGATTTCTGTGAATTCAAAATCTGCTAAAGCTACACAGTGAAACTCTTAGATATATATTAACCACTAATTCTTTACATATATACATCAACCCTAAAGGACCAACCACAGGCAGTTGTCCAAGAAAAGAACAAAAGTATGTATCAGACATGAAGGAAAACTGAGGGAGAAATGTATGATGCACAACAGGCAACCTGCAGATCAGAGCACCCATGATGATTCAGACTGACACTAAAAATCTGCTACATAAGACAATGCTCTTTATTATGGAAAGTAAGGCCCTAAAATAGAAGTTTATACACTTCATTTGAAGGTGTGAAATGTTGATAGTAGTACCTTATTATAAGTCTAATTTTTAAACTATTGTAATACTCAGGACACTTCAAAAGAAATATAACAAGACATACCACAATTGCCAAGACAAAAAGAATTATGTGAAAAGAATTAGAGAAAAATACAGGAAACAAATTTAACATACAAAATTAAATGACTTAAGTATTAATTACAGTTTTGAAAATATTGATTTTTCCCCAAGACTTTCATGAAAGGGTTACTATACCACTAAATTTGTCCCTTTGACGTATAGCATTTGATAAGCTTTAGAAAATGCACACAATTTCTTAATGAGTCCCCATCCTCCCACCCTCTGCATCTGACTAAAGATCTCTTCTGGCCATGCCTTCTATGTCAAACAATACACAACTGGCTGCTTACACCACTGACTTATGTTTCTGAGATTTATCCACGTTGTGGGATACGTTAGTACTTTATTTCTCTTCCTGAACAAATAGCACTCCATTTCATTGATATACCACATTTCTGTTACTCATTCATCATGCTTCTCCTTTGAGTTACTATGAATAATGTTACTGTGGATGCTTATGTACAGGTTATTGGTGGCACAATATAGAATGAATGCTTTCTTTCCTAGTACTTGTCTAGGAGTACAGCTGCTGGATCAAATGTTTACATTTAACCATTTCTGGAATTGCCAGATTATTTTGCAGAGCAGCTACATCACTTTAAATTTGCAATACCAGGCTACATCTTTCTCATAGGAACTAACATTTAACTATTGTATGGATTTCTTTCATTAATAATTGTTAATGAATATTTATAATAATTAATATGTTTTCTTTCATAAATTCATATATAAATTGTCATTTATATAACAAAATGGCTATCCTGTTTTTAGTGGAATAGGGAAGTAATGGTTGCCTACTCCATGTACACAAAATTTTTTTGTTTGTTTATTATTTTGATTTTTTGTTTTTGTTTTTATTTTTTTCTGTTATTCCCCTAAAGTTGTATAGTTTTAGATCTTATTCTTACATCTACACTCTGTTTTGAGTTCTTTTACTTGTCAGTATTTGTTTATTCCAGCAAAATTTGTTGAAATAACTGTGCTTTTCTCATTGAATTTCTTTAATACTTTGAGCAAGAATCAATTTAGCATGAACATGAAGATTTATCTCCCAATTCAGATTTTGCCATTTATCCGTCTTATCCTGTGCATCTACCACACTGTCTATCTCAGTAAAATTTTGAAATCAATATGAAATTTCCAACTTTCTTCTTCATAAAGATATAATACTAAATAGTTGTTTATATGTGCATATTCCTTTTGAATGGTCTAGATACTCCAATTTGAAAGTAGGACTTAGTGAAGTGGATTCAATATACACACAATGTTACTGTATGACAATTATAAGTACTCACCTTAGATTCAATCCATAGATGGGTCAACAGTGAATTTATGGTAATGAACTGTTAATGTTAATGGAATTGTAACATTAATATTATACAGAGACATTACCAATAATAGAGGCTAAGAGGGACATGTTGATTCCTCTATCCCTAAAAGACACAATGATTTTACCTGTGTATATGGCAAACAGTTACATATATACAAACTAAGTACATATAACAAAGATAATTTGTTTGAAAGGAAAAATGAGGATGACACTCTAGCACCAATCCCATCCTTCTAAATAATGGGTAGACTCACTTTATGGAGAAATCAACACTATAGAGTACGGAAATAACATTATCAATAGAATGTAATAGCATATATAGACTATTCCACCCCATACTAGAATACACTTCCTTTTTCAATACATTTTTCTGTTTTTGAATCATTCATCAAATTGTGTAACATAGTGAGCAATCATAAAAACTTCAACCAATTTCAAATAATCAATCATGTGCTTATTACTTTCTCTGACCATAAAAGAAATTTAAACAGAAATAAATACATAAACACATGAAAATTAAGTGGGTTCTTTTAAACAAGCTTGAGGCCAAGGCTTTACAGGGAGTTTTAAAGGCACACAGATTACTGAATATAAACAGTGTACTAGAATGTGAGAATGGAACCAAGGTATTACTAAGAAATATCCAGCATAGGATGCTAGCACTAGAAATGTGAGTAAATAACATGGGAATAACATGGTTTTCTAGCAAAAATAAGCTGTGAGTAAAAGGGAAGAGGGAATTAAAAAGACAGAAATTAATGGGAATAGAAATTGGAAAGAAATAAAGAAACAGCATTGAAACTAAGAACTACATCTTCAAATCCAAATCAGTTAAACTGTTAACTGTCTATCTAGCAAGAGGGATGAGGTAAAGCATGATAATCAGGCATGAAAAAGGAATCATTACATATTCTATGACAATAAAATAACAGTCCTACTAGCAACTTTCCACTCCTCAATCTGACATCCCAGTACAAATGGACCAATTCCTCCAATACTACTTACCACCTTCAACCAAAAACAGTCATGAAAATTTTGCCAATTCTTGGGATACTGGCTTCCTACTCTTGGAAGATCATGTTATCTTATAAGACAAGTGGGACTCTGTATTGGTGACAAAAGGTAAAGAAATAGATGAAGGACAACAAGATAGCATTGTGTGAGGGCTCAGAGCACTGGAGAGTTCAGTATGAGGTAGTCAATGAGCCAAACAAAGCAACATTCTCCAGAAATTGAAAATAATAGGAAATATTTTTCCTATCTTTCAGGAACGAATGCAGATTTGCCAACACCTTGACCTTAGCTCAGGAGACACACATCACATTTTAACCTACAGAATTGTGAGATAGTTCTATCTGATACCACTTAGTCTGTGGCAGTTCATTACAGTAGACTAAGAACTTTTAATGCTTAATCAAAATGAAACAGACAATCTGAATAGTCTAAAATATTAAACAGACAAAATATGCAATTAAAAGACTGTGAAGCGAGACAGGAAGCTAGCATAACTGTCTACTGAGAGGTTTCACAGCAGTGAATGGAGGCAGATGCAGAGACCTACAGCCAAACCTCAGCCCAGCCCTTGGAGTCTTGAGAAAGAATGAGGGATGGAATTGAACAAGCTCCAGGGGTCAAGGACATGGTAAGAAGAGCTACAGAGTCAACTAACCTGGACCCAGGGAGGCTTATAGAACCTGTGCCACCAACTTGGGAGAATTCAGGGGCTGGACCTAATCCCCCTACACATTTATAGCAAATATGTAGCTTGGTCTTCATGTGGGTCCCCTAACAAGTAGAGTAGGGGCTATCTCAGTCTCTGTTTCCTGCCATTAGATAGATGCCTTTCCCTCTATCTGTACTGCATGGCCATGCCTCAGTGGAAGAGGATATATCTAGCCTTGTTGGGACTAGGTGTCCCATGATGGGGTGGTACCCAAAGGAGATTCCACTTTCTCTAAGGAGAAGAGGAGGGGACAGTAGGGAAAGGGATTTATAAGGTGGGACTGGAAAAAGAGAGGGGGGATGCTGTCATTGGGAGGCAAAGTGAATAAAAATAATAAATCATTGGGGGAAAAATGAAAATAGAAACCCTTAGGCCCAAAGATATTGGAAAACCTTAACATATATTTAATGAACATCAATTTTATATCATCCACAAGACAGATAACAGAATAATTATCAGCTAGACTTATAAGCTCAATAGTACCAAGATAGAAAACAAAAGAAACTGCAAAAGAAAAAGACTGAAAACCTCTATTTCTCATGAACTTATAAAGTCCCCATAAAATATTAGCAAATCAATCCCAACAACCCATGAAAAGCATTAAACAGCATAACCAAGTGAAACATATTCCAGATATTACAGACAGGCTCAACATTAAGAAGAAATGGTTAATTGAATCTTTATCAACAAGATAAAGAAGAAACATAAGATCATAAAAAGCATTCATAAGAAATACTTGTTGCAAATTCAAAATAACAAGTGGAAATCACCTTGATTTTCACAAAAATTATTTATTTTTTTAACTATGTGTGTGTTTGTGTGGAGAGCTGAGGGGTTACATGAGTTCAGAACCTAAGGAGACCAGAAGAAGATGTCAGATTTGCTATAACTGGAATTACAGGCAGTTGTGACCCACCAGAAATAGGTGCTAGGAACTGAATTCAGATCTCATCTTAAGTTGGTTTAAAAAACAAAAACAAAAACGTGTGTAACAACATACTTGATAAATATATGAGTATGCATATGTGTATATAATATACATATATATGAACATTTCATTCCAGGATTAGCAATTTAAAAAGTCCATTCTCATAATTCCACAGAGCTTCTGAGGAGTTAAAAGACAATTTGTGAGTACCATTTCTCTCCATCTACCTTATATGCCCACAGGATTGAAATCCAGATTCAGTCTTAATGGCAGTCACCTTTACTTCCTGTGCTATCTCACCAGCTCACTCTTACAAGATCTTATTGAACATTATTTTATAATTCCTACTCCCTTATAGCAAGGTAACTCTTGGATATTGGTTTCCTCTAAATTGAAACATTCTCTACTGGAAGAAGGAACAATCAGAAGCCACTGGAGGCTGACATTTACAAGGCATGTAAAAAGAAATTTGCCCTTAACTACTAATCTCATGCAGCAACTCAAACTGAGTCATGGATTAAAAGGAAGAACATAAACCTGTAAAACTTTTTTGGGAGGAAGAGAAAGGTAAAAAGAGATGAGTGGAATCAAAAAGAAATCAGAGAAAGGGAGGAAGATAAAGATGAGGGAGAAAGGGAAGAGGGGGAGAAATAAAGAGAAAGGGTGAGAAAGGAAAATGAGAGACTAGGAAGAAAAAAAGGAAGAGTAGAGTGAGAGAGAGAGGTTTAATAGCTTAAGGCAAGACTCTTACAGATGGCACTGAATGTCTATATCATAAAAATAAATAATTAGTAATTGCATGTCAACAAAATTAAGAACTTGAAGTCAGAAATTTCATGTAAAGAGAACATAATACCTTTCAACCGAAATGAAACATTGGCAACCTCAAGCATAGCCAACAAGGCTAGCATCTTGAACACGTGCAGAAGGTTCATGGCTCACCAGTAAGAAGGAGAACATTCAATCGAAGATGAATGAGAGCTCATTCAAAAGGATACTCAGATAATCACAGAAGATGCCATTGGCTATTAGGGAAATGTCAATTAAATGCACAAGGAGACACCACTCGTCACCTAATAGGATGGTTAAAAACAAAAGTGGTGACATCAAGTGCCAGCTAGAATAAGAAGGAACAGAAAGGCCCAGAGGCTGCCAGCATGATCATGAAATGATAATGTCTAAAGCCTGTTTTGTAAGCTTGTTTTATTGTTTTAAACTGAATAGTCAACTGTCATATGACCCAGCAACTGTATTCTTGGCATCTGTCCCATTTATGCACTTTTTAAATTTCCCAGAGAAATAAAAACAATGTTCACACAAACCAGGTACAGGGATGTTGATTGTAGTTTTATTTGCAACTAAATATTTGCACTAGCTTATACATGATTTGAAAGGGAAATGGATAAACAAATAATATCACATATAAACCATAGCTTACTAATCATTAATAGAAAGGAAGAACTATGTTTGTCTATACAGATTTGGACGAATCTTCAGGGCCAATGTTTAAGTATAGGGATCCAGACAGCATAAAGGAAAGAGCCAAGTGTGATTATAAAGGGGCATCATGTATAGCTGTGCTCTTAGCCATAAGCCAGGCTTAATTTCCAGTACTCACATGGTAGCTCCCAATGGTAACTCTAGCTCTAGATATAATGCCATTTCTGGTCTCCATAGAGATTAGGCACATATATGATACAAATACATACAGTCAAAATACTCATATTCATAAAACTAAAGATAAATAAATCTTATTTAAAACAAAAGAAAAAAAACTAGATCTTTTAATTTTAAGAAATTAGAATTCCCTGCACTGAACCTAAGCAGGTGATAAAAAAATGTGTAGTATGTAATGCATACATGTCGAGACCACCTCAACCAACAAGGAAGATGCGACCCGAGGGCTCTTCTTAAAGCAGTTTATTCAGGAACCTTGAACATTCTTCTTCTGACTTCTTTCTTCTGACTTCTTACTTCTGACCCCAAGGGGAACACTCCAGGCCCTTAAATGCTGTATCCTGAACCTATCTCAGTAGGCCACATGGTGTGTGCAGATAGGTTGCCAAACACAGAAGCAAGCCAGGCAAACAGGCACAGCCAAATAAGGAGTTGTTTATCACTCTAGTGCTCCAGCAAGGAGCGGAAGCAGGTGAGATCTTAGGGTACGGTTCAGACAGCTCTCTACAGTTCCCCCTTTTTTTGTTTTGCAGCAAAATGGGCAAGAACAGAGGTCTGATCTCTGATGATAGAAACAGGGACATTGTACTACCCCTCCTCAGGCTTCATGTCTCCCAGAGAGGGCCAGACCCGTCCAATGCCTTTTCCACAGAGACAGGTTCTGGGGCATCAACCTGTATGCAATCAGACATGCTCTTCTTGAGGTTGCTAGCTACAGGCTGCATACCTCAAGTGCAGTGCTAAGCCTCGCATCCTGAACTTGAGGAGCCCATAACCTAGAGGTCAATGGACAATAATTTCTGCATGACAGCAAGCCATGCCTGGGGGGACTGCCCTGCCTCAATGGCTGTAAATGCCTGAACCACCATGGCTGTATTTTGCTTCTGAACACTCCTTATCTTACACAAACACCAGAGACCAGTGAAACAGACAATCAGCAATAGGGCTAAAAGAGCACCCATGCCCGCCCACTCTTTCAAATGATTCACGGCAGAGGTGATCCAGATGATAATCAGCCAGCCCTGTATCCACCCTCGTAGAGTTAACACTGACGATAGCCAATCTCAGCCGATTCATGAGATCCTCAAAACCTGTAGACCAATTTCCTGTAAGATATTGAGACAACTGTCGAGAAAGATTAGCAGCCTGAGTAATATTCTGATATTGTATGGAAGTCACACACAAGCCAGAAAATTTCCACTCACAGCCCACTTGTGCTAGCTGCCAACGGGTATCTATTAGTTCTTACCCAGCTGCATCATGGCAGCTGCTAGTCCTGCATTGGTTAAAGACCCTCCTAGCTCTCAGCACACTTTCATCCAAGCCTCTAGTCCCTTGTTTCTATATGGAGTAATGGTGGCTCAGCATTCTTTAGTGCATTGCTCATACACTAGTTGTTTTATCAATGGCATGACCATGTCTGGGTCACCAAAAATTCTCCCTGCAGCCTCCACTAATCTAGCCACAAAGTCAGAAAACGACTCCATGGAGCCCTGTAAAATTTTTGTAAGGTTCCCGATTACCTCCCCTTTATTAGGCAAGGACTTCCATGCCTTGATAGCAATCTGATTCACCTGCTCAAAGACTTGCAATGGGTAACCAGTCTGTTGATTAGCAAAGCAACCTTGCTCCAAAAGCATATCCCTATCCCAGGCTTGATTCCCAGCTGCACGATTGGTGTCTGCCTGTTCATTAACAAATTTAGGTAAAAGAGGCTGTGATCCTGTAAGTATGGACGGACTCAGCCAAGGACTTTATAACCTTAAAATCTAAGAGCTCATAATAATGCTGACCCTGTGCATCTTGAAAAACTGGAGAAGCAAGTGACAATTCAGTTCTAACTGTCCGCCACACTTCAGGGCAAAGTGTGGCCCTCTACAGGGTTATAAGGAGGAGGAGCAGATGGAGGGTTGATAGTGGGCCCCATATCTAGCAGAGCTCTTTTCCTTTTCCATTTTTCTTTCACAGTACTCTTTTCTAATTCCTTAATTAGGGTTTCCAACTCTTAATCTGTATCTGACCACTCCGTGTCTGTACTTTCCTTTTCTGACTTTACCGAATGCTCCTCTTTTATCTGCTCTAACGCTGCCTGTCCTTCCTCTACTGCTTTACAGAACCTTTGATCTTCTAGACACCCCCTGATTAGCTTCCATACTGGTCTAACACCACTCTTAAGCATCCCCTGCTCCCATGCAAAATCTAAATCTTTTCTGAGCTTATCCCAGCAAGCCACTGTGCTGGACACTGCAAACCAGGGAGCTGCAGTATCACACTCGCTGAAAAACCTCTCTAAAGTACTTTTCTTAAGTTTCAGATTTTTTGAAGATAGTAGCTCCTGAAGAGCCAAAAAAATTGGGTGCGACAAAGAAGTGCCAATAGTTACTTTCACTTCTACTCAGTTCGCTTTGCCTCGAAACTTTATTGCTCCTCTCCGGAGTCTTTATAGCCTCTACTTCCGAGGACTTTATTGTCCCTTCTTACCTGGGAACTTACCAGCCGGCTGCCCTGACTGCAAAAAGTTCTGAGCCCTGCTTGGTTTCCCCGTATGGGTCACCATTTTGTCACGCCTGACCTTGAACAGCAAGGAAGACTCGACCCGAGGGCTCTTCTTAAAGCAGTTTATTCAGGAACCTTGAACATTCTTCTTCTGACTTCTTTCTTCTGACTTCTTACTTCTGACCCCGAGGGGAACACCCCAGGCCCTTAAATGCTGTATCCTGAACCTATCTCAGTAGGCCACATGGTGTGTGCAGATAGGTTGCCAAATGCGGAAGCAAGCCAGGCAAACAAGCACAGCCAAATAAGGAGTTGTTTATCACTCTAGCACTCCAGCAAGGAGCGGAAGCCGGCGCGATCTTAGGGCACAGTTCAGACAGCTCTCTACACATACATTCAAATAAACCCCACAAAAAGCCTAATGATTTGTGTATTATATTTTAAAAAGCAAGATTCTGCTTGTAAATTATAACTTTGCAACATATCACTCTTGAGAAAAGTGGTGTACATAATACCTGGAACCTTTTAAAATTATTATAGTGGTAGCAGATCTGCCACAAGACTCTATACCCAAAGAGTGCTGGGAGGGACTGAGCCTCCAAGCAGTGTGGACAGGCCTATAAGTGCAGGTTGGATCACCACTGTTGCTCAGAGGAACCCACTATGAACCCTCAGAACACAGGAACCAAAGGGCACTCTGGCACAAGAGTCTTCCAGTCTCAGTCTGTGCCAAGAGCTGATCCTGTGCCACAGAGCTACTTATACAAACACTGCCAGGAAAGAACTGGTCTCCCAGCAGTGCCTACACACCTGCGAGCACAAGTAAGACCACCACTTCTCTTCAAATTCCTGGCCGAAGAGGGACCTGGTCAGAGCCATCAGGACACAAGAACCAAGGATCAGCTGGGGACAGGATCCTTCTAATCTCTGTCTCCACCACAGAGCTGACCTGGTACCACAGCCCTGCATACCCAAATTCCTCTCTGAAAGAACAGGTCTCCCAGGAGTACTGACATACAGGCTTGCAGGAGGGACAAGTCAAAGTTAGAGACAGCAAGACCAGCTAATACCAGAGATAACCAGATGGACAAAGGCTAGCACAAGAACATAAGCAACAGAAACCAAGACTACTTGGCATTATTAGAACCCAGTTCTCCTACCACAGCAAACCCTGGTTACCCCAACACACCAGAAAAGCAAGACTCTGATTTAAAATCATATCTCATGATGATGATAGAGGAATTTAAGAAGAACATAAATAACTCCCTTAAAGAAATACAAGAGAACACAGGTAAACAGGTAGAAGACCTTAAAGAAGAAACGCAAAAATCCCTTAAAGAATTACAGGAAAATACAAACAGGTGAAGGAACTGAACAAAACCATCTGGTATGTAAAAATGGAAATAGAAACAATAAAGAAATCACAAAGGAGACAACACTGGAGATAGAAAACCTAGGGAAAAGACCAGGGGTCATAGATGCAAGTATCACCAACAGAATACAAGAGATAGAAGAGGGAATGTCATATGCAGAAGATACCATAGAAAACACTGACACTACAGTCAAAGAAAATGCAAAATACAAAAAGCTCCTATCTCAAAACACCCAGGAAATGCTGGACATAGTGAAAAGACCCAATATAAGGATAATAGGTATAGAAGAGAGTGAAGATTCCCAACTCAAAGGGCCAATAAATATCTTCAACAAAATTATAAAAAAAACTTCCCTAACCTAAAGAGATGCCCATAAACATACAAGAAGACTACAACTCCAAGTAGACTGGATCAAAAAAGAAATTTCTCCCATCACATAATAATCAAAACACCAAATATACTAAACAAAGAAAGAATATTAAAAGCAGTAAGGGAAAAAGGTCAAGTAGCACATAAAGGCAAACCTATTAGAATGACTCCAGACTTCTCCCCAGAGACTGAAATCTAGAAGATCCTGGACAGATCTCATACAGACTCTAAAAGAACACAAAGGCCAACCCAGACTACTATACCCAGCAAAACTCTCAATTACCATAGAAAAAGTGCAAGATATTTCATGACAAAACCAAATTTATACAATATCTTTTCACAAATCTAGCCCTATAAAGGATAATAGATGGAAAACTCCAATACAGGGAGGTAAATTACACCCAAGAAAAACTAAGAAAATAATCTTCTTTGAACAAATCCAATAGATGCAAATCCAAACAACACTGAGATTCTAACTCATACCAGTCAAAATGGCTAAGATGAAAAACTCAGGTTACAGCAGATGCTGGTGACGATATCAAGAAAGAGGAACACTCCTCTATTGTTGGTTGGATTGCAAGCTGGTACAACCACTCTGGATTTCAGTTTGGAAGTTTTTCAGAAAATTAGACATAGTCCTACTTGAGGACCCAGAAATACCACTCCTGGGCATATACCCAGAAGATGCTCCAACATGTAATAAGGATACATGCTCCATTATGTTCATAGAAGCCTTACTTATAATTGCCAGAAGCTGGAAAGAACCCAGATGTCCCTCAACAGAGGAATGGATATAGAAAAATGTGGTACATTTACACAATGTAATACTACTACTCAGCTATTAAAAACAATGAATTCATGAAATTCTTAGGCAAATGGATAGAACTAGAAAATATCATCATGAGTGAGGTAACTCAATCACAAAAGAACACATATGGTATGTACTCACTGATAAATAGATATTAGCTCAGAAGCTGGGAATACTCAAGATACAATTCACAGACCACATAAAACTCAAGAAGAAGGAAGACTAAAGTGTGAATACTTCGGTCCTTCTTAGAAGGTTGGACAAAATACTCATATGAAGAGTTACAGAGACAAAGTGTGGAGCAGAGACTAAAGGAAAGACCATTCAGAGACTACCCCACCTGGGGATCCATCCCATATAGAGCCACCAAACCCAGACACTATTGTGAATTCCAGCAAGTACTTGCTTGCTGATATAGTTGTCTACTGAGTACCTCTACTAGTGCCTGACAAATACAGAGGTGAATGCTCTCAGCTAACCATTGGACTAAGCACAGAGTTCCCAATGGAGGAACTAGAGAAAAGACCCAAAGAGCTGAAGGGTTTGCAGCCCCATAGGAGGAATAACAATATGAACTAACCAGTACACCCAGAGCTCCCAGGGACTAAACCACCAACCAAAGAGTACACATGGAGGGACCCATGGCTCCAGCTGCATATGTAGCAGAGGATGGCCTTGTCAGTCATCAATGGGAAGAGAGGCCATTGGTACTGTGAAGGGTATATGCCCTTGTGTAGGAGAATGCTAGGGCCAGGAAGCTGGAGTGGGTAGATTGGTGAGCAGGAGGAGGGGGAAGAGGACAGGGTATTTTTTTGCAGGGGAAACCAGGGAAGGGGATAACACTTGAAATGTAAATAAAGAAAATATCTAATAAAAGTTATTTTAGTGGTATCAATGAGCTCATAATTTTTAATGAAATTATTAGTGAATTCCAATAAGCAGGAGTAGGGATACAATTCAGTGGTAGAGCACTTGACTCATATGCCACAAAGACAAATGAGCTATGTTGGATAACAGAGAACCTCAAAGCATTGTAGCCACAAAAGCTTCTTTTCATCCACTTCATAGAGTTTGGCACAGGCCTTGGAAAGGATGATAAAGAGACTTTGCTGTTGTTATTGTTGTAATTGGTTGTTGTTCTTATTATTGTTTCTCTTACGTTTTTATTGCTTGGCTTTGTCTGATAACTTATTATGGATCTTCAGTGGAAAATATCCACAGAGGCTTATGTATTTGAACATTTAGTCTTCAGTCAGTGGCACTGTTTGTTGCTGGAGGAAGCATGTTGCTGGTGGTAGGGTTCAAGAGCTTTCAAGGCTATAAACTCCATTTGCAGTTTGTTCTTCCTGCTTCTGTGGAATGACATATGATCAGTGACCTCCCTGTTCCAGCTGCCTTTTGCCATGTCTTATACCATTAGGGACTCTCCCTCTGTAACTATAAGCCAAAATAAACTGTTTCTTTCAAAAGTTGCTTTTGGTTAAAATAGTTAATATTTCTCCCTAAACATCAATTGTATCTATGAAAACATTCAATGTTCTCTCTTTCAGCTTTATGGTAAACACATTATAATTTTATCTATACTCATCAAACTATATAATACCACCTCAAAAATTCCTGCTTGTCTCTATTATGCATACCTGTTGTCAACATTTCCCCATGCCCTCTTCTTTTCAAACTCAGAATCAATCAGAGGAAAGTGAGAAATTATACTCTGATGTAACTAAATGACCTCACATAGTAGGTGATATCTGAGAGGCTACAGGAAATTGTTCATTATGGGGCACACAGAAAGCAGAGAAGGAAAAGGAATGGGGATCAGGTATAACCATCACAGGCATTACTCTTGAGACCTACTTTCTTCTCCTAGTAAAGTTCCTAAACTTTACACTATCTCCCAAAACACTATCATCAGTTGAGATCAAGCATTTAATACCTGACCTTGTAGGGGACATTTCATATTCATGCTGTACCAGACAGTGCACAAGCAAACAAATGCATAAACCACAGAACTGGAGGCCACAAGTAAACATTCTCCATTCTTCCTCTTTCTTACTCCAACCCCGGGCTCCCTCTGTCTATCTGAATCCCTGTGAGGCTCAATCATACACTCATTCTTCTGTGTGATGTTCCTTACAGTTCCTCTGCTCTGTGTTCTAGTCTATAAGAATTTCTGTCTTTTATAAATCTTTATTGGACATTTCAAGTGATGTTGAGCTCCTAAGGAATTGTCAATACAAAAGATTTACAGAGCAGAGATGCTCTGAAGAGCCTCAACTAGAGTTATAGATGAAATGGATGCTTTGCTGTGTAATTTCATAAGGTATTTTGACTGCACATGTGTGTGATAGGCTCATCAATGACCAGTGACAGCAAATTTTCCACCTGAGTTCCATCAAAACTCCTCTTAAATTTCTTACAATAAAACCTGGATCTCTAAATATTCCACTTAATTACCTTGTAGTGGATTGAATAAAAATGGCCCTCATAGGCTCATACTTTTGAATAGTTATTCACCAGAGGAAGTAACACTTTGAAAGGATTAGAAGAATTAGGAGAAGTGGTCTTGTTGGAAGAAGTGTGTCACTAGGGGTAGGATTTGAGGTTTTCAAAAGTCCACCTAGTATTTCTCTTTCTCTTGGCCTGTGGATCAGGAAGTAGTTCCCCAAGACCTCTCCAGCATCATGCCTAGAATGCCTGCAGCCATTCTCCACACCATGGATTAAATTGTATGGAAGCCTCCAGTTAAATATTTCTTCTATAAGAATTGCCTTGGTCAAGTTGTCTCTTCACAGAAATAGAACAGTGACTATTACACATCCTTTAAAAAAAAATCAGTGCTTTATGGGATCGAATGAGGACAAGTCAGGCAGATGATAAAGAAGATGACCCAGTTTGTTGTAACTGCCTATAACCCCTTCAGTAACCTTCTTTTTCCTTTTTTTTTTTTTGTGTGTGTGTCTAAGTACATGCATACATGTATGTTCAACTGTGGTCTAGGCACATGTATACCTACTAGCACATACACCTCTACACATGGATTGGGAGGCCAAAAGAGGAGTCTGCCCACTCTCCCTAAATTTTTTCTTTTATTAGAGGTTCTCTCCCTAAACTTTGAGCTAGTGTGGTAGCCAGCTAGCAAGCCCCTTAGTCTTTATGTGTCTGCTCCCTGAAGTGCTCTTTCAGGCACTCACATAGCTACACTCAGCTTTTCACTTGGGTGCTAGAGAATTAAACTCAGGTCTTCATGCTTGTGTAGCAATTGGGCTTATCCACTGAGTTCTCTCTTTATCCCCCGGACACGAGATTAGAAATTAATAGATACATCATCATCAAAGACATTTCACATGAAGGTTTCTATGTCACAATTAGTTAGATACCTATTTTAACAGATGTTGACAAACCACCTCAATATATGTACTTATACCTGTTGAATGGTCTCTGGAAGGATCCAAATAACACATTACACATTTCTTACATATGCTCCTTATTTTTTTCCTTGCCATTAAAAAGACATTTCTTTGCCTTCTCTTTTCTTGTTCCCTCTTAATTAGCAGTTATGCACATTGCTTCTGTTGTTACCTGGCAGAGTTGAAATTTGCACTTCAGTTTCTGTACTTTAAAACTACATCCTGAAATTTGCATGGTTTCTAGGAAAAGTTTTAATTTATTAACATTGTGCAGTAACTTCATTTTTTGATTCTATCATTCTTTAAGGCAGAAACTAAGATTACAAGTGATCAACTTCCTAGGCACAGTTCTAACGTTTAAATAGAGGCTTAAGGAGCAGAGTTAGAGATTTGAAATCTGAGGGATGTTAGCAACTATAGAGGAGAAAAGAAGAGAAGTCAGACTATAAAGTATCAATGAAATGAAAAGAGGTTTGTAGATTGGTTTACATGGCAAACAGAGATTCTACTTTCTACTGGAAGTAATCGCATAGAAATGATGTGTACCTTTATTGGATGCCTAGAACCATCTCAAGAATGAACATGACCACACTGCTAGACTTGAGGAAAGGCCTCATTGCTTTGCTGCTTTACAAATGCAGAAATTCAGGTTTAGATAAAGCAAGTCATTTGGACAAGGTTTTAGATCAGGAAAGTCAAAGAGCTAGGATTCACTGTCATCCCCAGAGAAAGTGTGGATAAAAGATGGCATATTCCTCGCACAGTGTGTGTTGCCAGGACCCCTACTAATCTATGCTATGAAGAAAGTTAAATCCACATGCTACTCCAAAAAAGCAATCTTAATGCTTGCTGGAAATTTGTGGGTGTTTAATGTTCTTCTGCAAAAGAGAAGCCTCAAATATATATTTCAGATTCCCCTACTCTTTGTCTTCCATTTCTCTAACACTTACTCATTAGGAGGCTTTGTTCTCAGAAAGGACTGGGATGCTTCCTCTTAACACAAACTTCCTTTAAAGTAGGCACTCAATCAACTCACCTTCCTTTCTGCACCCAGTCTTACTAGGAAAATACTTTAACTGTCTTCCTAGCCAGTGCTTAGTTTTGCTGCAAGCCTTGTTATTTACCATCTAGAACAGTTAAATAAATGGAGCTGCACTCAGAAATAAAGAACAACCAGACATTCTGCATTTAAAAACAAGTGCACACACACACACATACACACACATGAGGGCAGATTTAAAGTAGAAATGAACCACAACAAAGCCTTATATCCCTGTTATATTTAGTAATACAATTTGACTACCTCTTATCTGAATTGTTTTTGTTTGTAAATGGTTTCAGATTTTGAAATAGTTACACATACAAATTTAATATTTTCAGATTAGAATCATATGTATATATGTCTATATATATGTATATGTATATGTACATATATATATATATATGCATATATATTGCCTTGGGATATTTCTATGCAAATATGATTCCTTATTTTGTACCTGAAATAAGGTTTGTTTGCAAAAGTGAAGTGGATCAGAAGATCTTATTTAAAAATTTTGTGCATCTGCATTTTGCCATGAACCTATCAGGTAGAATTTTTCCACTTCTGGTAAAATGTGGACACTTAAAAAGTTTTACATTTTGAAGCATTTTAGGTTTTTGCAATATAGAACAGGCAAAGAGTGAACTCATCTAATCTTTTTGTCATATGCATATCTGATCATTTAAAGACAGGTTTGCTCATAAAAATACTTTTCAAATATGTACTAGACAGCCTAGGGTAAGGAACTCTAATGAGTTCATCACTCAGCACAATTAATTCATAGCCAATCATTTTTCATCCACAGTCCTGCAGTTTTCTCCTTCCTCTAGGGTATTTGCCGCCATCCCAGATAGCATCTCATTTCAATGGTGGATGTCAATCCCATTTTCCTTATAAAAGTGAGCTAAGCGTTGATAACCTAGCACCACTGCCCCATCTATAAACTCAATAGTTAAAAATCGGTATAAAAAAGTATAAGTATTTCATGTACATCTCCATCATTTCATAAATATTGCAGGAGAAGAGTTTAAATCACTGTGTTCAATGCAGTGCTAAGTCAGTGCATGCCTTAAAACCTAATGTCTCAAAGTGTGGTTGATGAATAGATGATTCTCCATCACCTAGTAGATGATCAGAACAGCACAATATCATCCTCCATCTCCCAAGGGCAACTGAAGCAGCCTATCTGTTGCACAAGTTCCTAGATGATTCCCACACATATTAACTATGATTAAATGCTGACTGGCTTATGTTCTCCAAACTACAGTTTCCAAATGCCTCTTGGCTCAGATTATTAACTCTTTTCAGATGAAACTAGGTTGTGTGTGTTCTGGGAGCATCCCATGGTGTGAATATTATTAATAAAGGATTACTTTCCATGTTCCTTTGTCATCTGTGTTTAACATAACTGCTGTTTGAGAAAAGCCTGTTTGAATTTTTGGTGCAGTGAATAAATTGGAAGTCATGGTGCATTGTACTGTGAAGAAGCATATATGATCTGAGGAACTCATTTTTGATGTTCACAACTTGAAGAATCCTTGTAGATGGATGGTTTCATTTGACACTGCAGATCGTCCCATTGTCTTCTCATACAGTTGCTTTGATATTTACAACAAGTATATCTTTGTCTCACCACCTACATGATTCCCCTGAGTTATGTCTCTACAAGGAAAACACGGTAAATGTTTGACTCTATCCTTCTCTTTATTAGTTTTCTCTTCAAATTTGTTTTTATTTATTAAACTTAAAATTAGTTTCTAGCCATTCCTTAGGTAATCACTGATTTTTTTCAAACCATCCTCTTGTTTTTGTGGGTGCATATGTGTGTCTTGGTAAGTACATAGAACATAAATACAGATACTAAAAGGGCGAAGAAGAGGATGTCACATCTCTTGGAGTTGGAGTTAGAGGCAATTGTAAGTCACCTTACTTGGATGTTTGGTAATAAATATACATCCTCTGGAAGAGTAAGAAGATCTGTCAACTTCTGGGCTATCTCTCTCGCACCTTACAATTCTCAAAAATACAGGAATTTAAAAGTATCTGATGTTTTGAAATAGTATAGCCATTACAATGATTCTGAAAGGTTTTTCCATCACTGTCTACCAGAAACCTCAATTAGCTATTCCCTTATTTTTTGTGATATATTCTCAGCAGCCATTGGTATCTACCCTGTTTTCTGGCCTTGCATAATAGCCCACACTCAGTTCCCACATTTTCTACTTCAGACCTACATTAGTAATATGTTTAAGACTCAGTGGTAGTCTCTGTTCTTTAGTTGTTTCCTTGGGTCAGACTTAAAACTATATTTATAGACAAAGTCATTATAATTTCAAAATAATTCTAAAAAACAAATCCTATCTGTTTTTATTTAACCCTGCTTATCTAACTTGAATCTTTAATTCCTCTTATCTGAAACATCTGCATCTTAATTAAACAGACAGAGGGCAGAGTTCCTCATTTGTCCTTTCTGCCAGATTTCTAGGGAGCTCCAGTGGCTCAATGGCTTAAACTTTTAGGTTATTGTCAGTTATTTAATACTTACAAATATTGCTGGATTAAGGTGTATGCACAGAATAATAGTTCTCTCTCTCATATATGTGCACTTGCATGTGAATGGGCACACTTGTATGTATATGATGACAATTTGCATTTATGTGAATCTACATATCTGTCTAAGAAGTCTTACTGATCACACTTTACCTTATTTTTGAGGCAGGGTCTCTCTATTGAACACAGAGCAGGCAGGTTAAAACCAATCTGGCTAAACAGCTTGTTTTATGGATCCCCTATATCCACCCTCAGTGCACTGGAATTAAAACACATACCTGGCATTTATATGGTTTCTGGGGATCTCTAGTATTCATCCCTAAGCATCAAGTACTTTAACCACTTAGAAAGTTATCTTGGAAAGAGTTTGAAAAGGTGGCTGCTCTATCTAACAATAGACAATGCATATATTCATGAGAGTGTATTATAATGTAGTACATATAGTTGTATATTACACTATACGTATTTTTCTATATTGTTAAATATCCTATAGTTTTATTTTGATGGCTAGAGAAGAGGTGATTTAATCACTTCCTTATTGCTGGGATTCAAAGCTATTTTCCATGGATCACAGTTTCAAATGCTTTGATGACCCTGTGTAGATGTACCATTTGCACAGACCGGTCCAAACTTATTTAATAATGGCCTAATTTCCACTTCAGCTTTATAAAATTGCTTTCACAGTCTCTTACACTGAGTAACAGTTGTCGTATTTGATGGATACTTTACTGAAAGGAGTCAAAGCTACCTTCAAAAGGAGCCCAACAGTTATAGGAGGAAGGGAGCCTGCGGGGAGATACTCACTAACTTTGAATATTGAGTCTAGGCCATAATATCGTCCTTGTAAAATGAAAGGGGTAGAGCAGGTGCTTTTGACATTTTCCCCCCAGCTTTAAAAGAGAATAAAATTCAAGTGAATTTTGTATGCCTTAGGGCACGCTAAGTTCCCAGAAGTCAATGTTATTTTACCCATTTATTCTGTTTTTATTCCACTAAGCATGAGATAGCATAGTTTCCTCATGGGTGGTTTTACTACCTACCTACTGAATTAAATTCTCAGGCTTCCCCCTGGCTGTTGAATTAGACCATATGACTCTGAGTATGAAAGAGACTCATGTCCAATTTAAGTCTATCAATACTTATCAACATCTTAGGTTTATAAGGCATTGTGCTACCTCAAGTTGATGTTTTCAGATAAATTAGAGTAATTTCTTCCATACAAGAATATGGTTCCATTATAACAGATAGTCAGAAATTATCTCCTGAAACATCTTTTCTTGGCTATATAATAGTAGTGTAAGTGCAAGAGAGAAATGAATGTATGTCATTGCAACTTGCTAAAAAAGAGTGACAATCCCCATACACTCATTGAGAAAAGGTTGTCTGTGAACATCATTTCCAGCAAGTTCTTATTCTAAATAGGGTGATCCACCTCCCTCCATGGCATTAACTGGAAGAGGAGACCCAATAATCAATGAGAGGTGAAAATAAATACATTTCTGGGTTTCTCCAATGGCACTTAGAAGAAACTTGCTAGTTTAGTGGTTTACACTTAGAAGTGATATGCTCAGATGTCAGTTATATCACAGTCAGGCCAATGTTATATCTTCATACAGTTTATCAGAATCTTCCTTATTTCAAGTACATACATATATAAATGAGTATACATCCTTTGAAAGCCTAAAAAAAACTAGTGTGAAACAGCAAGTGGGGAAGTGATAAGAGGAGACTGGTAGAGACAAAAATACTAGTTCCAACATGAAAGTAGAAAGAAGGCGGTGGGGTAGAAGCTTATGAATCAGGGGTATGGGAACAAGTATATAAGGGAGATGAAGTGGGAAGAGAGCGCTAAAACACATGGTTAAAACATGTCCTAATGACAGGAATATATTACATGGCAAATGAAAAAAATAAGATAAAGAAAAATGGAAGGGAATTGTATATTTTAGATCAGACCTGCAATCCCTGAGAGGCGAAAGCAAGAGGACTAGAAATTAAAGGTATATATGACTAACACTATGGGATCCTGTCTCAAAATATGAAAATCAAACTATGCACACAAATAAAGAGAGCCAGCTCAGTGGTGGCATACTTGTTTGACGTGGTCTAAGAAACTAAGTTCAACCATCAATATTGGGAGGAAATGAAAAAAGAAGGTAGAGAGGGAGAGAGGGGGGGGAGAGAGAGAGGGAGAGAGGGAGAGAGAGAGAGAGAG